>CAHIKZ030000813.1:2957500-3060000 GCA_903632075.3 Acanthosepion pharaonis
TTGTACATTTACACGGTGATTAGAAAAAGTGTTTGGAGTGGTTTAGAAGAAACATATGTTTTTGGCCAATCTGAAAGTATATATGCAACAGCAAAAAAAAAAAATACATAGTAATTTCTATCTGTTTATCTGCATGTGTTTATCTATCTGCTTGTAACTGTGAAGATGAAGAAAGCACGGGGAAAATAGGCACAAGGAAAAAAAAAAAACAGGGAGAGTCAAATAGAAAGGGATTGCAGTTACCTACAGGTATACACACTGAGTAGAACAGCATGGACCTTCTCTAAAATCATTGTCTTTGACTTTTGGTCCAAGTGCAGCAGATCTTGGTCTTAATATTATGTCCAAGGAAATGGAAATCCAATCATACTATCCGACTTCTATGAAGGTAAGAGAGGGAGCCTGCATCATGGAAACGCTAACTGCACTATCAGCATGGCATGGTAATACTGTTCTGTACAGTCAGAACTGGCAGGCTGATTGTATGCCTGGATTGCACGATGGATGGATGGATGGATGTTTGGTTGGATGGATGGATGGATGGATAAAGGGGTGCTGTTGTTATTGTTGTTAATACTGTCTCTATTGTTGATGGTTGTGGTGGGAGTGATAGGGATGAAAGACAACCAAATGTAGTAAGCTTCTTAATACTGCTGCTGCTGCTGTTCTGATCAGTGGTGGTGGTGATGGTGCTGGTGCCGCTGCTGTTGGTAGTGATGGTGGTGATATTGTTGTTCTGTCAGTACGGAACAAACGCCAGAACCTGAGGTAGCTGCTAGGTTTTCTTGTGGTGGCACCTGCAGCAGAGGCAGCAGTAGCCAAAACAGTATAAGCAGCTGTATTACAAAGATAAATAGCAGCAATGGTGGTTGTTGTTGTCATCAGAGTTGTCGCAGTAGTAGTAGTAGTAGTAGTAGTAGTAGCAGCTGTAATAGTAGTAGTAGTAGTAGTAGCAGTAGTAGTAAATATAGTAGTAGATGTAGTAATAGTTCTAATTAATAGTGGTAGTAGTGTAAATGTTATTGCTTGGAATAGTAATAGTAACAATAATATAGTTGTTGTAGTTGTTGTAGAAAATATAGTAGTAACATTATTGATTAATTGATTGATTGAGAGACTGACTCATTTGACATCTCACAGCTATGGTCATTATCAATGAAACTCTTCAATTTCATACCAGGTTTTTTTGCCTTCTGCTGGATTTTAGTTCAAGTTTCATTTCTAGGGGATGTACGCATTCTTGAATTTTATGGGATGGATGTTTTGCAGAAGATTATATAGCCCCTAATTTACAGTCATCTTTTTAAAAGTTGGTATTTGAAACCTAGCTTCTCACCTGAGTGTTATGACAGACTATGAGCACAAGTGATAAATTCTTAACAAATATTCCCACTGCATAATACTTGTCAGTAAGTAGTGAGATCAAGTGTCTATAGAAGAAGAATTAACAGTTTATACCGGTAGCAGTTATCGCGGTATCAATCATTGTTGTTTGTGTTGTTATCATAGTTGTCCTAATGATGTTGTCAGGATATATATTTCTGAGCAGTCATGCATATTTTTATCACAGCGTTAATTCTTTTTAGGTCTTTGGTGTTAGTCATTGATATTAACAATAAATGGTAGTCAGGAATTTGGGTTCATGCCTTTCTTGAGATCCTAAGCTTGAAACAAGCCCAAGTTTAGCAAAGAGAACATGAAACACATTGGTCAGTTTCAGCTTCCAATGTCCTGCCCAGTTAGGCCATTTTAAATGTCCAGACATATTTATTGTTATATTAGCAACAGCTGCAATAAATAGTAAGTCTAATAGTGGTTTCAATAGTAGAATATACACGTACAAATGAAAATAAAAAAAAATTTAAAAATTCTAACAGGGATAAGTACCACTTGTGTTTGAATTGTAAAACACCAAATCACACATACTTGTATATGTATATGAACTGTAACTTTTTGCACAAAACTTGTATTCCAACTCAGCAAATACTTTCAATTCAGACCCCTTGCAAAAGGCACAAATCCAATCTTTCCTGTAACCTATCCTATTGCCAGCCTTGATTGATTTTTGTGATCAGTTCATCACACTGATAGGTGTAGGAGAGAAAATAAGTCTGATTATTCTACGTCACTATTTTTTTTAATCATTTCATCCCAAGTAAGCTACTATAACACAAGGGTTTACTGAATGTGAAAGAATATGAGAAAAGAAAAAAACATAATTAAGGAGAAAGAACAATAAAAGAACAGGAATTAAGAAAAGAAAAGGTAGCAGTTGACACTGCATTTAAGATTTTGAAGATCAAAGTTAACTGGGAAGCAAGAAGAAAGTTCCACAAATGAGACGTGCAAGAGAGTTAAACTGTAAAATGATGAGATCTTGCACTCAAATTCATGAAGTTTAGGTAACATAAAGGAAATTTCATCAGAATAATTATCATGAAAGTATTCATAGAAAAAGTACAAGGAAGCTATGTTACAGCAGTGGAAAATTAACTGAAGCTGAGATGCCAGATCAGGGCCAATAACATTCCAAATTCTTCTTTGGATTTTATCAAGAATCTCTAAATACACAGCAGAAGCACCAGAGTAGATGCAAGAAGAATTTTTTTTAAAACATCAAAGTTAATAGAAAAATTCAATGCAAGTGGTTGTTCATCCCAACTGCTAGTAACAGTAACAACCAACTATTTTCTCAGTCTGTTTAAATGAACATATTGAGAGAAAAGTTTACTATAGTTGATGTTATAACATTAATAATAATAATAATAATAATAATAGTAAAAATAACATCTTAGATTTGAATGAAAGTGAAAATTAGATATTTCCATTGTACAAGAGAATGGCTATTTGCAGATACATTATATTTCTGTTATAAAATAAATTACTGAGAAACTTTAGCTATATATTATAATGAAAGAACAGTCTAGACTAACATTTAAACAAAAAGTTAGTGTTAAGACATGCTTATCCAAATAAAACAAGTACAGAAGTTTAAATATCTGGGATGTGTTTAAACAGAGGATAGAATAAGTAACACAGAAATCTGAAAGTTCATAGGAATAGCAAAAGTCCTTCTAAAAGGGATTTGCAACATCAAAAAATGGCTTCTAAAAACTAAACAAAGTATCAAGAAACAAGAAAATTTCATTAGAAACAAAGAAAAGAATGCTGAATGGCAATGTAGTGTCAATACTCCAAAAATGCTGGACCATTTCTCACAGATGAAGAGACTTGAGTTGATAGAAATGGGGTTCTACAGAAGGATGCTGAGAATACCATGGATTGAACATGTGAGTAACAAGGAATTTTTAAGGAAAATGGAAACAAAAGGGACATTTATACTTGGGAATCAGAAAGAGAGAGTTGAAATTTCTAGAGTACATAAAGAAAAGAAGGCTTAGAAAATTTAACACTGACAGGATATATTGAAGGCAAGAGGAAAATTGAGTAACCTACATCACAAGCTTGTGTGAAATGAATGACAGAAAAGGGAGTGAGAGTGATAGTAAAAGAACAAACATTACAAAGAGCTACAAATGACAGGAAGTTGTGGAGAACAATTATCACCTAGGGACACAGCAGATAGAAGATTACATGCTGACTCAGCTGTCTGGTACCAGTCCATCTATTTTTGGAAGACTATGATGTTAATACGGTAAAAATAATATTTAATACATTATGTAATCCTTGACTTTGTTTCAATGCAAACAAGTACTTGATTTTGTTGTTATTCAAATGCCCATATGACTATATTTAATAGTAATAGTTGCACCGATAAATATAACAAACAAATTCTTTGAAGTATTTGTTACCAAAACATCTTTAATGGCAACAATAATACAAATTGTAGATATTTAAGACACTTAAGAATCTAAGCGCAGTACAAGATTGGCAGTGAGAACTCATAATGACAAAGTCAAAATTACTAGTTGTAATCATAAGTTCTATGCTAATAGTTTCTTTTGTCATAAGATGAACTATATTCCTTAGTTCCACTAGTTCTAACTTTTATGGCTAAGTTTGGACAAGCCAGACATATTGTAGAGAAGCACTCTCATTTCTTACATATACCATTGGTGAGAATTAAGTTACACTCATTTCTTTTATATTCCACTGGTGAAAATTAAGTCTGACTCATTTCTTTCATATTCTATTAGTGAGAATTATGTTCCACTTATTTCTTTCATATTCCATTGGTGAGAATTAACTTCCTCTCATTTCTTCATATTCCATTGGTGCGAATTAAGTTCCACTTTCTTTCATATTCCATTGGTGAGAATTGAGTTCCACTCATTTCTTTCATATTCTCTTCGTGAGAATTGAGTCCCACTCATTTCTTTTATATTCCATTGGAGAGAATTAAGTCCGACTCATTTCTTTCATATTGGTTCATATTCTATTTTTGAGAATTAATTTCCACCCATTTCATTTGCATTCCATTGGTGAGAATTAAGTTCCACTCATTTCTTTCATATTCTTTGGTGAGAATTATGTTCCACTTATTTCTTTCATATTCCCTTGGTGAGTATTATGTTCCACTCATTTCTTCATATATTATTGGTGAGAATTAAGTTCCACTCATTTCTTTCATATTTTATTGGTGAGAATTAAGTTCCACTCATTTCTTTCATATTCTTTTTGGTGAGAATTAAGTTCCACTCATTTCTTTCATATTCTCTTCGTGAGAATTGAGTCCCACTCATTTCTTTCATATTCTCTTCATGAGAATTAAGTTCCACTCATTTCTTTCATTTTCCATTGGAGAGAATTAAGTTTCACTCATTTCTTTCATATTCCACTGGTGAGAATTAAGTTCCACTCATTTCTTTCATATTCCATTGGTGAGAATTAATTTCCATTCATTTCTTTCATATTCTTTTGTGAGAATTAAGTTCTACTCATTTTCTTCATACTCTATTAGTGAGAGTTAAGTCCCACTCATTTCTTTCATATTCCTTTGGGGAGTATTATGTTCCACTCATTTGGTTCATATTCTGTTGTTGAGAATTAAGTTCCTCCCATTTCATTTATATTCCATTGTTGAGAAATAAGTTCCACTCATTTCTTTCATATTCTATTTGTGAGAATTAAGTTTCACTCATTTCTTTCATATTGTCTTTGTGAGAACTAAGTTCCACTCATTTTTTACATATTTCTTTGGTGATTATTATGTTCCAATCATTTCTTTCATATTCCATTGGTGAAAATTAAGTCCCACTTATTTTTTTCATATTCCTTTGGTGAGAATTGAGTTCCACTCATTTCTTTGATATTCTCTTTGTGAGAATTAAGTTCCACTCATTTTTTTCATATTCCATTGGTGAGAATTAAGTTTCACTCATTTCTTTCATATTCTATTGGTGAGAATTGAGTTCCACTCATTTCTTTGATATTCTTTGGTGAGAATTAAGTTCCACTCATTTTCTTTATATTCTATTAGTGGGAGTTAAGTCCCACTTATTTTTTTCACATTCCTTTGGTGAGTATTATGTTCTACTCATTTGGTTCATATTCTATTTTTGAGAATTAATTTCCACCCATTTCATTTGCATTCCATTGGTGAGAATTAAGTTCCACTCATTTCTTTCATATTCTTTGGTGAGAATTAAGTTCCACTCATTTGTTTCATATTCCATTAGTGAGTATTAAGTTCCACTCATGTGTTTCATATTCCATTGATAAGAATTAAATTCCACCCATTTCATTTATATTCTATTGATGAGAATTAATTTCCACTCATTTCTTTCATATTCTATTGGTGAGAATTAAGTTTCACTCATTTCTTTCATATTCTATTAGTGAGAATTAAGTAACAGTCATTTTTTTCATATTCCTTTGTTGACTATTAAGATCCACTCATTTCTTTCGTATTCCATTGGTGAGTATTACGTTACACTCATTTCCTTCATAATCTATTAGTGAGAATTAAGTCCAAATCATTTTTTACATATTCCTTTGGTGAGTATTATGTTCCGCTCATTTGTTTCATATTCTATTGTTGATAATTAAGTTCCACTCATTTCATTTATATTCCATTGGTGAGAATTAAGTTCCACTCAATTCTTTCATACTCCCTTAGTGAGATTTAAGTTTCACTCATTTGTTTCATATTATATTTGTGTGAATTAAGTCCCACTCATTTCTTTCATATTTCCTTGGTGATAATTATGTTCCACTCATTTCATTTATATTCTATTGGTGGGAATTAAGTTCCACTCATTTCATAAATTTTCCCTTGGTGAGAATTAAGTTCTACTTATTTCTTTCATTTTTCCTTGGTGAAAATTAAATACACTAAATTTCTTTCATATTGTCTTTGTGAGAATTATGTTGCACTCATTTCTTTCATATTTCCTTGGTGAAAATTAAATACACTCATTTCTTTCATATTCTTTTTGTGATTATTAAGTCCTACTCATTTCTTTCTTATTCCATTGGTGCGAATTAAGTTCCACTCACTTCCTTCATATTCCCTTGGTCAGAATTAAGTTCCACTCATTTCTTTCATAATCCATTGGTGAGTATTTAGTTCCACTCATTTCTTTCATTTTCCATTGATGAGAATTAATTTCCACTCATTTCTTTCATATTCCATTTGTGAGATTTAAGTTCCACTAATTTCTTTCATATTCCATTTGTGAGATTTAAGTTCCACTCATTTCTTTCATATTCCATTTGTGAGCATTATGTCCCACTCCAGCAGCTTATTCACATGAACTGCTACTTTGTTGGACTCTCTCCCAAGAGGATGCTTCTCTGACCAGCACAAACTTAACCTGTTCATGTCTATGGTCAACCATTATCTTTCCCACATATTCCCATAAACTTATTTGTAACTCTGTGCATTGAGTGATTCTTAGGCCTTGTACATTGTGAGAATCACAGTAAAAAAAACATTCTGACTTGTGGAACTTTTTTCAGGCTTCCTACTTTCCTGTCAATACTGGAAGACGCTATGTCTGGCAACAGGATTCTTCGCCATGCCACACATGCAAGAGAACAGAGTCATGGCTGTAAGAAAATTTCTGCAGTCACATCACCCCTTACATTTGGCCATCTAACTCACCAGACTGCAACCCTCTTGATTATTATGTGTGGGGTGCAGTTGAGTGAGAGACCAACAAAACTCCTTGTAACACCAAAGATGAACTGAAGGCAAGAATCATAGCAGCATTCACCAACTTAAAGAAGGAGACCGTCCAGAAAAGATAAAGGAGATTCGGAAGTGACCTGGAGGCTGCGGTTGAAGCCACAGTGATTTTACTGGATAAATTTGCTCTTTAGTATTTCAAGATTTTTTTGTAAATTTGGTAAATATATATATGTTAAAATGAGATATCAGTGTAATTTTCATTATTGCATAATTTAGGCAACAATTTATCCATCGCATCAGATATAGATATAGATATAGATATATGCACACACACATGTGGGTATGTAAAAAATTATCCACACTTTTGCCATTACATATTTTTAGACAAGAGTGCAAATAATTTTTTTATTTTCCCTTATAAATGTGTGTGTGTGAGTGTGTGTGTATGTGTGTGTGTATGTGTGTGTGTGTGTGAATAAATGAAATGTTTAGAATACTTATGTATGATCAATTAAAAGTTTTGTGATATTATCATTCATCAGGATTAGCAACAAGTCCTCCTGAGGAGCATTAGCATCACAAAACTTTTAGTCAGTCAGACATACGTATTGTAAACTTTTATTTATTGATAATGATAATTATTCCTCTTGCTATCTATCAAGTACTCTTATTGCACAAATTCTGCTTATCTTGAGATTTAATTACATAATTTTACATATTTTTAAAAATTATTTTATATATGTATATTTCTATAAAATTAATGGATTTTATTTGACATCTTTATCTTCATCTGACATCTTTATTATTTCAAATGTTATTTTTAGTAGATACCTTACACTTTTAATATTTTAAACAGTCTATATTACATCTGTTGGCCTACACATTTGAGAAAACTGAAAGAAAATATGTTCTCTGACAGTATTTGAACCACATATTGAGGAAAGAGGGCTTAGAAAATTTGACACTTACAGGTAAGAGTAACAGTGGAAAGCATTTTATAACCTACCTAACAAGCTTGTGCATATGGTTGAAAGAACAGGGTTTAGGAGAGGTAGCAAAAAGACAAAAATCTATAAAGAGCTACAAAGGACAGAAAATTGTGAAGAGCCATGATCACCCATGTCCTGAAGGGATGTGACACATAGAAAATGGCAACTCTTAAGCATTAAAAGATAAATTTGGTTAAATAATTCATTATTTTCTATTGTCAAGGCTTTATACGCTATAGTTTATTTCATTTGAACTCCAACATACATATTATTTCAAAACAGAATGAAATATCTTTATGAAACATTTTTATAACACAGGGTCTGTCAAGTACAACAAATTATCCAAGTGACAACTTTTACCAATCAACCACATCACCACCTGAAAGCAGTTGTAACAATAATTATAATTGTAATCAAGGTCAAGTTACAGGTAGTGGCTTTAGAAGTTACTAGTTGCCAGACACCATGTTGGACACCAGATATTTTGGAAAATACTTGGACAAAAATATTGGAATGTTTGGAGATCACATTATTTATTCTGTTATTACTTTTGAACAATCACTTGAAATGGATTTCCAGGATTATTTTTCCATGACATGTTAAAATAGGATACAAGATTATTACATTTGCTTTAGAAAATGCAAAGATTTTGCATAAAGTTGAAGATAGTAGTGTCAGAAGAATTTCTATCACAAAGTATTTCAGTATTTCCATACATCATCACTATTTAAATATGACACAGTAAGTTGAAAGTTATTAAGAGCAAAGCTTGATACTACCATATATATATATAGTGATTTACAAAGCACAGCTTAGATATGGCACAAGGCCACAAGTATAGAGCAACCTGTGAGGGAAGAACTCACTAACTCACTACTCAGTTGTAATTCAATAATACAGACAAAAGCCATTACATCATGTTGAAGTACGCATTTGTACACATGTGTGTGGGTGTATAAATACATACACACACACACATATTAGTCATATATGAGATATATATATATATATATGCATACATACATATATATATATGAGATATATATATGCATACATACATGTATAATAAATATATATATATATATATATATATATATATATATATATATATATATATATATATATATATATATATATTTAAAATTAATGTATTTATTTTTGATTCAACATTTTTATTACTAGTGAATACTCATATTTGAAATAGATTTTTCATTTTCATTTTTTATTTTAAACAATGTGTAATACATCTATCTGCCTTCCCATTATAGAAATGCTAATAAAGAAAATGTGATCTACAAAGGGAGACCCAGATCCAATACCAGATTTTTTTAATTTGAATGTGCCGGACAATAAACCTTAATACACACAGTTTAAAATAAAAATAAGGCATCTATTTCAAATATGAGTTTCCACTATAGTAACTTTTGAAGTAATAAAATACACACTCTCATATATATATATATATATATATATATATATATATATATATATATATATATATGGCATCAGAAGTATGATTGCAATTTAAGTACTTATAAAGAAATTACTTTTCTCTTGTAAATATGATTCTAATTATTACTCAATAGTAAGAAAAGCTTAGAGTTTACAAGTGTAAAAATGAATGAGTGACAGAAGGGGTAAGTGTATAAAACTTAGCCACAATCTAGAATGTATTTATACCAATGTATGTCTTGTTAAAGAAACCACATTTTTGATCAGATGGGATTCAACACCCACCTCATGGGAGCAGGAGTGATTAGTAGTAATAGTAGGAGACACAATAGCAGAAATGGTAATAGTAGTAGTAGTAAGTTGGGGTATTGTTGCTGTGGTGGTGATGGCTATTAGTAACAATTGATTAGAAGCTGACCCCACTGACAGTTTAGAATAACTACATAAGGGATCAGCTTTATTGTTGTCAACTTTGCTGCTCTTGTTCTCGGAGGAATGGTCATTGTTATTTGTATTGCCAGTGCTGCCATATTATGAGTGTTGTTACCGGGTGGCAGCCATAGAGGCAACCATGGTGTTGTTGTTGTTGTCATCGCTGCTGTTGTCGTCATCATAGTCATCACCATTGTAGACATTGCGGGCCACATTTTGTGAGGGTTTCACTCCTGCTGCTGATGAGTTTACTACTACGATGTAAAGACATGAAGCAAAAGCAATGAGTTACATTTACTATTGATTCAGCTGAGAGGAGAAACCGCTGAGTGACTCTAATAATGCCGATGACGATGATGATGAATGCAAGGAAAGATAAAAGAAAAGACATGGGGAGCAATGCCGTAGATGATGATGATGATGATGATGATGAGGGTGACAAAGGGTGTGAAGAAACAAAAAGAAACAAGAGATAAGAATGATGTAAGGTGTTTTTAGTGATGCTGATATCGGAGGCTGTTGTTGTCAGGGTGATGATAATGAGTGTGAGGATAATGATAGGGGATTCAGGCTAGGGTGTGAGTAACTGTAGTGGTGGGAATGGTAGTTGGATGATGGTCACAGTGGTGATTTATGGTCATTATGAGTTTTAAAACAACAATGGTGATGATGAAGAAAGAGCCAACAATGATGATGATGATGATAATGATGATGATGATGATGATTTAAGTATGATACTAAAACATTTAATGAAGTGCACAAGGACTGGGATACTAATAGGGTTTATGGTAAAAACAGTGACACTGGTAATGATGGCTATGGTCATAGGTGGTTGACAACAGTAGTGTTAGTAGTGCTGATGATCACAATGATTGTAATGATGGGATTAGTAATGGTGTTGTTCTGACAATGCAGATATTGATAACAAATCAAAATATGTCAAAAATGCTTTGATGTTGCTGGAGTCTTTGGCAGAGGAAATCTAAAGAAAACATGGAATTATTAAGGAGATTCATGTAAATTATCTGATATTGCAAATAGAAACGCAAATCTGAAAAGATTTGAGGATGAATGTTTTTGTTTTGCCGATAAGTCGAATTCTTTCATGTACTGTGTGGTTCTTTTTTTAGATTATTAGATACATTTGTTTTAAGACTTAATTAAAAAAGTCTTTTAAGAAAGAAAAAAAATCTTCCTTTCATGAGAAAAAAAAAGGCTGCTGTAGGCATTTCTTAAATTGTGATAAATTCTGGCAAATGTGTAGCTCCCACACAAAAGGCAGATACAACGTGTGCCGGTCAAAAGAAGAACCACTTTGTAAAAGACATTGTGGAAATTATAAAGATGACAGTGGCAATATTCCTGCTTGTACCATGTCTATTTGTAATATGCTTTTTTTATCTTTTCCTTTTTTTATAAGTAATTCTTTTATAGGCAACTAAACTCAAATTTGACTAAATCTTCACCAACTCCATGACTGAGGTCGGTGAGGCTTAAGTAACTCAAAAAAAATAGAAAATGTAAGATTGAATCAAAAGATTTATTAAATACATTATTTTATATTTTATTCAAGAAATCTACCAAATCTACTATTTTAGTTGCACTGAAATATTTTTCATTACTATTTATTAGACACAAACAAAGAAAAAAATAAACCACAACTTAAGCAACTTAAGTAATAATCTTGTGTAAACATTAAGCAACCCAAGTACTGGTCAAAATCTTAAGTTATAAAAAAATGGGTTCTGATAATAATTAAGCTTATTATCAAGAATATTACAATAATAGTAATGTTTATATATTTTCTTTTTCATTGAAAGCTAACAATAATACTAAATATAAAGGCAGTAATACTGAAGGAATGTTTTTGTAGCTGTAAGTAATTTTACAATAACAGAAATGATGCTTCTGATGATCATGATGGCATTGACAAATGGTGTGTGAGATAATGATGATGATGGTAACAGTGCTGTTATTGGTAATTATATAGGTAGTGGTGGTTTGGTGGTGGTTGTGATGATGATGATGATGATGATGATGATGATGATGATGATGATGGCTTCAGCACCTTGCCATCTTAAAGAGAAATAGGAAGCAGAGAAAAGATAGAGCTAGCAGATTCTGGAAAAGGAAAAATAGATCAACCATTATATGAAAGGGTGATGAAAAGGTCTCAGCCCAACCTACTTCCCAAAATCTGTCCAAACAGCCAAACCTCAGAATATTTTTGAATCCTATCTTGGTCAGATTGATCACTTTTTCACATCCCCTTCGACACTTAAATACAAAATGTAGAAATATTGTGTATTAATTATTTCACTTCAAGCAAGGCAATAAATCCACTAGGGGTTATTGAGAATGAAAGAAACAGATGGGGATGATATAGGAACAAGATTCATGGAGACAGAAAATGATGATTTACATTGCATTGAAATTTTTGAAGATTGTTGTTAACAGGAAAGCAGAAAACTTGAAGAGAACTCCACAAGTGAGAAGTTCAAGAGAAGAAACAATTAGCATAGAACTTATGGTTACAACTAATAATTTCAACAATCAAATTATGAGACCTAGCAGCCAATCTAGTACTGTGCTTAAATTCTCTGCATGCACAAATACATACATATCTGTTGATATAAATATGAAGGTTATTAAATGTTG
The DNA here is from genome assembly GCA_903632075.3 of Acanthosepion pharaonis. Lineage (NCBI taxonomy): Eukaryota > Metazoa > Mollusca > Cephalopoda > Sepiida > Sepiidae > Acanthosepion > Acanthosepion pharaonis. The sequence goes on from CAHIKZ030000813.1 coordinate 2,970,125, forward strand.
ACCATATTCATAAGCCTAAAAACTTTTGACAATGTTTATTTACTCATATTAGTTTTATTATTAGTCAACAAAGCAAAATATGCATATATATATATATATATATATATATATATATACATACATACATAAAAAAAAAAGGATTTTTATATATATATATATATATATATATATATATATACACAGATGTATTTAAAATTGTTCAGCTAAGCATTTCAGTGTTTATGTATGTATGTATATATATATATATACATACATACATACATACATACATAAAAAAGTAAAAGGATTTTATATATATATATATATATATATATATATATATATATATATATATATATACATAAACACTGAAATGCTTAGATGAACAATTTTATGTACATGTGTGTACATATGTATACATATAAATAAATAACGAGATATCTGATAACTATTTGGCTATGAAAAATATATGAGATAAATCAATAGATAGAAAGGTTATATATATTTATGTCCACAATTGTTAGATAAATAATATTGCAAATTTACAAGTGAATACACCCACACAGTATTTCACAGACACCCACACATGTGTACTTGTAAACACCCACACATGAAGCTGGAAAATTGTATGTACGCACTTTCCTACTGCTCCTGCTATAACTACTGTCAACATTGTCACCATTGTGTGTCTATTAAGCAAGCTGCTAACCAATCTCTTAAGCTATTGTGCAAGGCAGTTAACAAGCAGGCAGCCAAGTTGGCAATTGACCAATGCTGTTATAACTATGTAATAATGTCATCAGTCAGGGAGAAAGAACCATAGGATTAATGGGAAGAGAAGACCGGCTCATCCTTTTTCTTTCTGGCATCTTAAAGAGGATTTGTATATTAGTCAGGTTGTTGTTGTTTTTCTTTGCTTTTTAAGGTCTTATTCTTTTGTAAGATATTGAAGAAAATTATGCTTTCTTCATGTTGACAACAAAGAGGATGAAACAAGGAGAGAAGAAAGAAAAAGAAGAGCGAGTAATAGAAAGAAAGAAAGAAAGAAAACAGTGGTAGTAAGAGATAGAGTTAAAACAAACAGATAAGACAAAAAATGAAAGAAGAGAGAATAAAAAACAAGAAATCGAATAATTTTTTAAAGAAAAGAATCTTTATTTGAAAAAGAAAGAGAAAAAAACAACTAGAGAATGTGAGATTCAAAACAAAAGAAGAAGAAGAAATAAGAGAATATAATGATAATAAAATAGGAATCTAGAAAGGAAAATTGCAGAAAACAAAAAGGAGCAAAACATTGAAAAACGAAAGAGCAGGAAGAAGAAAAAAAGGAAAAAGTGAATGAGAAAAAGGAAAGAAAAGCAGAAAGAAATCTCAAACTACCAAAAAAGGAATAATTTTGTCATTAAACATTATGTTTACATAGCAGTTGGCTTTCAGCTGACAAGGTGAAGCTGTAAGTAAGACACAGGTGAATTCTTATGTGTAAGCATTCACCAAATACAGCATATGTGAGAGACAACGGAAATGGAATTCTACATAATGGCAAACATTTTGATGCAGTAGAGCCAGGAATAGAACAGGGGGCATTTTCCAGCATCCACAGTGGTTCACTATTGAGAATGGAATATGCTGATCACTGAGGAATACCAATACAAAACAATGATAATGCTACAGACTGTAGAAGAAAAGAAAAGATGAGAGAAAGAGAGAGAGAGAGAGAGAGACATATAAAAGGAGTGGAAAATGAGAACAGAAAATAGAAAAGAAACTGATGAGAAGAAAGAAAAAGGAAAAATATAAGCGGTTACTAAAAGTAAAGACAAGAAAAAGTAAAGTAAGAATGCAATGAAAATAAAGATGAACAGAAAGAAGGAAAAGAAAACTTGAAAGAAAATTAGACATCAAGGAAGACAAGAGGTGAGTTAAGACTGAAAAATGGCCTTGAAGATTAAAGCATTATTTAGAGAATTTTATGTTATAATAATTGTGAGTTCAATCCCAGTGCCAAGTATTACAGATAGACTCAGTAGAAAATAGCAATAATTGAACAATTAACCAAGATGAAATATCCCTAGACAAGAACAGAAAAAATGAGTACAATCTGCTTTCATAGATTGAATAAAGGTTACAGTTTGAAATTCCCTGAAGGTTACTCAGACCAACAGATACCTGAAGAAGGCTGGAAGGTTCAATGACCAAAAAATTGTGATCATAACAGCAGAGACGAGGACATTAGTACAACTTGAAATAATGTAAATAGAGACTGAAAAGCTGAAAAAGAGACATAGAAAATGGAGTGGGAGAATGGGTGGGTATACAAGAAAGAAAAGATGGTAGAGATTAGAAAGAAAAGTTGTGATGAATAGAGGAGTATAAAAGAAAGGAACAAAAAGAAACATATAATAAAAGAGGAAAGTTTTTTTTTTTTTTTTGACTGATTTTTTTAACATTTTATCCACCCTTTTTAAGCTTACTTAAAACTGAAGCACATTTTTGGATTATAAGAATTTTGGGGCCAGGAAGAGAGGTGATAATAATTATTTTCTGATACAATTCCTACAAAAGGATAATGGGAAGAAAAAGGAAGCTTATACTTGGAATCAGGAGGAAAAAGCTGAAATTTCTAGGACACATAAAGAGGAAAGCAGATTTGGAGAATTTGACACTCACGGGACATGCTGAAGACAAGAGTGAGACAATAAATAATCTAAAATCTTGTAAAAATGGATGACAGAAGAAGGAAACATTCTAAGAGCTACAAAGTATAGAAAGTTGTGTAGAACCATGTCCTGAATGGACATAGAAGCAAAAGATGCATTTTGATATTTTGCAAGTGTTCAAACACTTCTTTTTCTTCACTGTATATAAACTGTTATTCATTACATCTAAGCACCCAAACATCTAAGCTTACAACACCTGGTATTCTTGAGCAGTCACCCACCAGGTACTGACCTGGTTCAACATTGCTTAAAAGAATAAAGAAAGTGGATAGCAAGAGTAAAAAATTAGCAAATGAAAAGATGAGAAAGAAAAATAAGAATTAAAATATAAAGGAAAACCTTGTGATATTGTGCTAAGCTAACTTCTGACCATGAATTAAACTAAAATATTGGTGTTGACATCATATGCCATTATTTTACTTTCCAGCAATAAGCATAAAAAGAAAGTAAGAATTTGAAAAAGGGAAGAATGAAAAAACTTATCAGAAATGGAGAAGGGTGAAACAAAGGTTGGAAATATCAAAACAAGTAGAGAGAAATAAAATTTTAAAAAAATTGGGAGGAAAAGAAGAAAACTATATGAAAAGAAAAAAATGACCAAAGAATGGGGAAAACACATGAATACATTGAGAAAGAAAAAGAGGAAATTATGAAAGGAAAGAGGGAAGTATTTCAAGAATAAAGAAAAAGGAAACAGAGAAGGAAATGAAAAGAGAAAAAGAAATTAAAAAGGGAGGAGAGATAAGGGTTAAAGAAAAATGCTTGAATGTTGAAAAAGAAAATGATGAAGAAATATTAGTATTAAAAAGAATAAAATAAACAAAAACTTGAAAGAGAAAATACTTAATAAAAAGTGATTATTTTTGTTTGATTTTCAAATGAAGAACTCTCATTAAACTTTGCCTTATTTAAACTAAACAAAAAATAGATGGAGCAGGATGAAGAAAAAGAAAAGAGAGAATGAGAAAAAAAAGGAAGGAAAAGAAGAAAGAAATTCAAACTACCAAAAAAGGAATGTTTTTTATTAGACCTTATGTTTACATAGCAGTTGGCAGAAAAATGTATGAATAATACTATGGCTCTAAAACTATACAAGAATAGTACAATGGCAGTGAAATAGGACTGTGGCTCTAAAACTATGCAGGAATAGTACCAAGGCACTGAAACTATACAGGAATAGTAGTGTGGGCCTGAACCTGTGTGGGAATAGTACTGTGGGCCTCAGAATATACAGGAATAGTACTGTGAGCCTGAGGCCATACAGAAATAGTACTGTGTCCCTGTAACTATTTAAGCATGGTACTGTGGCCTGAAAGTATGCAGAAATAGTACTATGGCCCTGAAACTATCCTTGAAGCCAGGATCATGATCTGATCAGAGCTTCATTGGAGGTACAGTGTAACCATAGTACCATAAGAGAAACCCGGATATAAGAGAAACCCGGATATAAGAGACTTCTTCTCCGGTCCCGACAACTCTCTTATATCCGGGTTACACTGTACCACTGTTGTTACTGCAGCAGTTGTTTTAAAAGAATTTATATATGAGTGGGCACAGAAAATTTCTCTGCCCAACCAAATATCTCTTCTAAAAAATCTCTTCTTTAGTCCTTTGGTTATATTTGTTAAAGGGAATTAAACCAAGAACGTTTCAGCACACACTTTTGTACTTATACTAGATCATAATTGTGAAGAATAACAGATTTTAATTTTAATTCTGAGAACAAGAATTTAACAAGCCATTAAATGTTGTACTCTTTCAACCTGTGGTACATTGTGGACAATTCTCTTTTTAAGAATTTCAGTCACCAGACATTTTTTAGTTCTGTACATTTCTATCAGTGGCCAGATTGTTGGGGGATGGGTGCTTTTATTGAGACACTATCTCTAGGTAGATTACCAACCAAGGCTAAAGATATTCTATCTGTACTTTAAGTTACAACTTGTCCCTTCATGCTAGCAACAACTATCAATGGCTTCTGAACAGTTTTGTTTACCCAATTTCACTCACAAGACTCAATCTGTGTGTATGGCTTTCAGGGGCATTTCTCAATGGAATCAAATGCAAGGATCATCTACCAAAGGTGATATTATCAAGATATCACCTCCTCGACAAATGCATCATGGGAGATTCAAATCCAGGCTTCATTGTTGAAATGTTGATTCTGTAATTATTCAGCCACATGACCAGATCCATGCAATAATCAATTTTTTTTTTCTTAATTAGTATCACCCCATATAAGGCAGTAAAGCTACTAGGACAAGGGGGTTACAGGATGTGGAAGAATTAGGAACAGAAACAATAATAATGAGCAGGAAGGACTGTAGATAGCAATTGACATTGCATTTTTGCAGATTTAAGTTGACTGGAAAGCAGGGAGCCAGAAGGGAGTTCCACAAGCAAGAAGTATGATAAATGTGAGAAAAGATACTGTTAGCATAGAATTTATGGCTACATCTCGCCAGCTCAACCGTAAATTGATGAGATCTCAATGCCAGTCTAGTACTGCGCATAAATTCAAAACATTTACGTACCATAGCGAAGAGCTAATCCAAACAATTAAATATATAGATATTATTAGTGGCTATATATATATATATATATATATATATGACATATATATATATATATATATATATATATATATATATATATATATATATATATATATCAATTAGGAATGTAGGAATGTACTTTTATGGCTCACTGATTCCTATATAATGGCTGTGTTGAGCCAGATTATATATCTCATAATTAATATTTCTTTACGTTCATATTTTTACAGCTTGGTTATTGCTTGCCCAGTTCCCACTGAATCTGTCTATCTGGAAATTGAGTAATACTACATAAGAACAAGATGATATATCCCTTAACATGGACAGGGGAATGAGAACAATCTACCGCTATAGATTAAGTAAAGGTTTCAGTTCAAAATCCACTGAAGGTAACCCTCTACATTGTGTGGCTCTTAGGTCTTGTATTGGATGGATATTAGTAAAAAAAATGTAAAATTGACAAGCACCTGAAGAAGGCTTGAGAGCAGAACAGTTAATTTCAATTTTTAATGGGAATGACTGTAAAATAATTTCCTTTCTCCTTTTAAAGGTAGAAGCACACAAATTCATGCTGAGATTTTTTCCTAGCCAATAAAATAGGCCGTTTCTCGTTTTCATCTGACTAAGTCCCAGTCTGTCTTGTCTTGAAGTCAGAATGCCATGTTTGCTTGTCCAGACATGCTTTCGTGTGTCAACACCAATTCTTAGTTTGTGAACCTTTTGCCATATTACTGTTGTTTTGCCTTATAACTATTAATTTGCCTTATGTATATTGTTTGCTTGCCTTATATTATTTTTCCTGTTCTTTTCTTTTTCTTGTTATTGCTTATTAAAAATTTAGTCAATTTTTTCTATTACTTATTTTGTATTTGGCCATGGCTATTCACTTCACAGAGATAATATCAAAAAAGATGAAGGCCATAGTTTGAATGAAAATAATGTAAATAGTGAAATGATAAGTTATTATGTTAACTGGGGAAAGACTTGACCTACAAAGGCATGAGTATATGATTTGAATTTTCATACTATGATCATGGAAATCTATGCACAAAATGAATTGAATTTGTATTCACATTATTTTAATTGTTTGGACTGTTGTCCTCATCTTTGCCTTACGTATATTGTCATCATATTCATGACGTTTTAGCCATTGTACACTCTGGCCTTCTTCAGGTGATTGGAATTTCAAACTGAATCCTTTATTTCACCCACCAGAGTAGATTGTTCTAATTCCACATGACATGCCTCTTCCAGATGTTTCAGTTATCTCCCTTTAACTCAACTCTCCAAGCTTTTTGTTCACTCCTACAGTAGCCAACTTTTGGTCAATCACCTGTAGAAGGCTGGAGCATGAATATAGCAATAAAAATGGACAACAGTCTAAACAAAAATAGTATAAATAGTTATTGGACCTCATCTCAGAAATATAGACTGTGAATATGACAATAAATATGAGGACAACAGTCCAAACAATGTAAATAGTGTAAAAATGCTCATCTCAGAAATGAGGACAACAGTCTAAACAATGTAAATAGTATAAATAGTTACAATACCTCATCTAAGAAATATAGACTGTGAATATGACAATAAAGATGAGGACAACAGTCAAACAATGTAAATAGTGTAAAATAGTTATCTCAATACTGTGAATATGACAATAAAGATGAGGACAACAGTCTGAATCTCAGAAATATAGATACCTCATCTCAGAATATGACAATAAAGATAAAGATGAGGACAACAGTCTGAACAATGTAAATAATGTAAATAGTTACAATACCTCATCTCAGAAATATAGACTGCGAATATGACAATAAAGATGAGGACAACAGTCTGAACAATGTAAATAGTGTAAATAGTTACAATACCTCATCTAAGAAATATAGACTGTGAATATAACAATAAAGATGAGGACAACAGTCCAAACAATGTAAATAGTGTAAATAGTTAAAATACCTCATCTCAGAAATATAGACTGTGAATATGACAATAAAGATGAGGACAACAGTCCAAACAATGTAAATAGTGTAAATAGTTACAATACCTCATCACAGAAATATAGACTGTGAATATGACAATAAAGATGAGGACAACAGTCTGAACAATGTAAATAGTGTAAATAGTTACAATACCTCATCTTAGAAATATAGACTGTGAATATGACAATAAAGATGAGGACAACAGTCTGAACAATGTAAATAGTGTAAATAGTTAAAATACCTCATCTCAGAAATATAGACTGTGAATATGACAATAAAGATGAGGACAACAGTCCAAACAATGTAAATAGTGTAAATAGTTAAAATACCTCATCTCATAAATATAGACTGTGAATATGACAATAAAGATGAGGGCAACAGTCCAAACAATGTAAATAGTGTAAATAGTTAAAATACCTCATCTCATAAATATAGACTGTGAATATAACAATAAAGATGAGGACAACAGTCCAAACAATGTAAATAGTGTAAATAGTTAAAATACCTCATCACAGAAATATAGACTGTGAATATGACAATAAAGATGAGGGCAACAGTCCAAACAATGTAAATAGTGTAAATAGTTACAATACCTCATCTAAGAAATATAGACTGTGAATATGACAATAAAGATGAGGACAACAGTCTGAACAATGTAAATAATGTAAATAGTTACAATACCTCATCTCAGAAATATAGACTGTGAATATGACAATAAAGATGAGGGCAACAGTCTAAACAATGTAAATAGTGTAAATAGTTACAATACCTCATCTCAGAAATATAGACTGTGAATATGACAATAAAGATGAGGACAACAGTCTGAACAATGTAAATAATGTAAATAGTTACAATACCTCATCTCAGAAATATAGACTGTGAATATGACAATAAAGATGAGGGCAACAGTCTAAACAATGTAAATAGTGTAAATAGTTACAATACCTCATCTCAGAAATATAGACTGTGAATATGACAATAAAGATGAGGACAACAGTCTGAACAATGTAAATAATGTAAATAGTTACAATACCTCATCTCAGAAATATAGACTGTGAATATGACAATAAAGATGAGGGCAACAGTCTAAACAATGTAAATAGTGTAAATAGTTACAATACCTCATCTCAGAAATATAGACTGTGAATATGACAATAAAGATGAGGACAACAGTCTGAACAATGTAAATAATGTAAATAGTTACAATACCTTATCTCAGAGATAGAGACAGAAGTTGGAGGTCAATATGGCAATAAAGATAAGGAAAACAGTCCGAATGATGTAAATAGTATAAATAATTACAAGACCTCATCTCAGAAATATAGACAGAAGTTGAAGGTGAATATGGCAATAAAGATGAGGATGACAGTCCAAACAATGTAAATAATGTAAATAATTAGAATACCTCATCTCAAAAATAGAGCCAGAAATTTATATTCATTCAATGAATGAAAGATTAACATTTGATACAAAGCAAGCATTCCCTTAAATTGATCTAAACGCTTTAATATATTTTCCTAGCACTCTGACAAGATTCTTAATGAATAAATCAATTATTTAAAATGTGAAACTTTCTATGACAAAGCCAAAATTCTAACTTTAAAAATTGTATTCTGTTTGCCATGCATAGTTGTAATGGATCAATTTATAATCATTTGCCAAGTACCTGTTCCATGGACAAAGAAAAAGTAAGTTCTAATAATAGTTCTCTTTACTTCTAAATCTGTGTAAACTACATTTTCAGCAAGACATCTATTTTCTAAGGGTCTTTTTGTCAATATGCTAAGTTATCTTGAATTTCCTACTCTTGATCTAACTACATAGAGCTGACCATGAAAGAAATTTGAATAATTTTCTAATGTTTCTATTAATAATAATAATAATAATAATAATAATAATAAATTCAGCATTTTTCCATTTGTTTACATAATTTGGTACAGTTTAAGAAAATCTAAAGAAAAATTGCTTTGATTTATTTCAATAATTATGGAAAAAAGTTTTCCATACCGCTCAACAAATTTGTGAAAATGTCAAATGACAATGATGGTTACTATGAACACTGCAGGAAATAAGATTGTTACTAACATAGCCAAGCCAAAAATTATAGAATTCTATAAAACATTTGAAAATGTTTTTTTTTTATTATTTACTGTATATCTATTCTGAAAAAATGTTATTTTTAGAAGCCAACATTGCATTTATTTTACATTTTCTTTAAATGTAAGTATACTGATATTTTTCTGTAAACTTATAAATTCTTTCTATACAAATAGTGACTTCAAAAAAATATTAACTGATACATTGCTTTATAGTTTTTTAAAATTTGAATTAGAAATGAATAATGCGTATGAAACATTTATAAAATATGCTTTTTAATCAATTCACCCCAAGCAAGGCGATAATGCTACTAAAACACAAGAGGTTACTGAGAGTGAAAGACAATGAGAACACTTTAAAAGGAACCAGAAATCCAATCCTAAACAGGAAACAAGAGATAATCCTCTACTCCTGATCAAAACAATGGTGAGGAATGTGAACTGGATGATAGGTAAGCCTATCTACTCTTATGTAGACTGACTCTACAGAATCATATAGAACTATATCAAATAGAAGGAACTATATAAATTGAGGACTAAAATGGTTATCACATGTAACTTGAAGAGAAAATAATGACATAATCAAGATTTTTTCATATCATACCACTTCAAATAAAAGGTTACGAAGGAAACCCCTATCAACACTGGAAAGAGCGATTATAGCTACTGGACTTGAGAAACTGGTTTTACTAAAAAAATTGTTTTAAAAGTCATTATAAATTTCAAGTGACAGCAGTACTGACTGCTTGATCAATAAATGCCAAATGTTTCCTTATAAGGAAACAGTATTTCCATTAGTATGCTAATGAAATATTATATTATCTTATGTTGTAAACATCATTTGCTAGTAACATATATAAAAGGCTCATTCCTCAGCTTTCCGGCTGGGATCTTATTTAACTGGCCCCACCAAGTCAGGATGTGACACAGTTTTTTTATGTGGGAATGTCCATATGCATACAAATATATGTAGGCTAAGGAAAAAAATTGCCCCACTTTCATGCTGGTATCAGTTTTACACAGACTCTGACCTACAATGAGAAAGGTGCCGCCATAGGGTTGAAATCCCCAGGACCAGGCAATTTCTCTCATATAAAATGAGGAGAAAACATATCTGTTGACTACACAAAAGGCTGAGTGCAGTATCAGTTTTTCATCTCTCTGCCATGTTTCCATCATGGGAAAACTTTGAGAGACATCTGGTTTTGAGGATTCAAACTCTGCAGCATTAGCTCCTTCATTGCACAAAAGTGAGTTGGTTGGTGAAATACTGATGCCAGCATGACAGTGGTTATGGGGACAAGGCAATTTTTTTCCTGGGCTCATGGGGACCCCACATTACAAAAACCATGTGCCATATTTTTTTTTAAACTTTTCACCCCAAGCAAGGTGGGAGTGCCACTAGCTTGCAAGGGGTTACAGAAAGTGGGCGCAAGAGTAAAGAGGTGTGAGAAAGGAAAGGATGAAGAGAAGGATGGGGAATAGATCAAGGCATCTGGAAATGCTGACTGACATTGCATTTGAATAGTTAGAGATTATAGATATCAGGGAAGCAAGTAAGAGGAAGGGAGTTGCACAGATGGGAAGTGCAAGACATGAAACTATTGGAATAGAAGAGACAGCTACATTTATCCTACCATATTTGTTCTCCTGATGTAAGATGGGGGACACACAGACAAAATTTAGCCTTATGCAAATTTATAAAAACGAAATAAGAAAATCAGTCCATAAAATAAATAGTGATATTATATTTCCACTGGAGAAGGTAGAAAGGAAAAAGATCTAATTTGAATTCAGTTGGAAAATAACCAACTAGCTCTTTGATCATCTCCAGGTGATATAACAAAAGATCTTCAAAATCACTAGTTGATGCTAATGGATAAATCTAGTTGCAAGGATTAGATAAATACTGGAAAGATTAACTTAAAGGTATCCAATATATAAAATGATGTTATTCAGGGTTGCTTTAAAGAAAACAAGACTCAATGATCCTAACTGTGTATACCTAAGAAGAGATTTTGTAAGCTAAAGTAAACTGTGCTTGTCTTATCAAATAAACCCAACATCACATTTCAAAATACATCTAATGGGCAGTCAGCAATGATTTAAATTTTCTTCCAAATTCTTAAAAAGTTTGGAGATTGTATTAAATTCAACTGACAAACTCTGTCTGCTTAATTCTGGATTACATTTTACAAATAAGTTATTGCACATTCAAATCAAAATTGTGGATAAACTGTCCAAAGTTCTTGTTTTTGTCCCGTTTTTGAGTACTTTCATCTGTTCATTATCAAGAACAAAATGTTTTCAGAATCATAGACAGGTGTTTATTGAATAGAAGCTCTGTGAAAGCATTCTACACATGGCATATATTTGAATTTGAAATATAGCATTAAAAAAAACAGGATGTAGCCATAAATCATTGGTCTACAATACTGACAACTTTAAATTCCTGATAATGATGAAAATAGTTGAAAGAACTTAAGCAAAAATAGAAAAAAAAAACATTAACGTTGCCCTGTTTTCCTACAACTTTAATCTGAATATGCCATAACTTATCTGAAAATCACAAAAATACAATAGGAAAGTAATCAGACGGACCTCATCAGTTGAATTTCATATAACTTATTTAAATACATACATGCATTCATATATATATACATATATATATATATATATATATATATATATATATATATATATATATATATATATATGTATGCATGTATGATTTATGTATTAAGGTAGCATATCTTTATTCAAACATGTTTGAAATATATATATATATATATATATATATATGAATTCTCACTCCTTCATAATGTTTTCTGTTTTCAAATTTTTCACACTCAGTAACTCATTGTGCCTTGGCAGCTTTACTGCCTTGCTTGGAATAAATTTGATTTAATATATATATATATATATATATATATATATATATATATATATATATATGCACACACACACATATAAATATATATATATTTTATTTAAATAAAACACTGCATTAATTTATTATAGAACAAGAAAAAAAAATATTTCTCAGAAAGAATTAAAAAGTCAAATATGCTTACAATTATATTACCCCCATCTTTGCCTTTTCCAATGTGTACAAAGACATCTATGTCAAGAGATTAAATGGTGTGTAAAATCATCTCCAATGCATAGTAAAATAGGAGACTACATTATGCAAATAAATAACACAGCCATGCTTTTTACATATTGAAATAGGGTATCACATTATATACAAACTTACAATTAAATGCCCTCAACTTTGCCTTTTTCAATATGAACAAAGACATCTATGACAAGATTTTAAAATGGTGTCTAAAATCATCTCTGATATATAATAATATAGGAGACTGCATTAAAAAAATACTGCCATGCTTTTTACATATTGAAATAGGCTATCACATTATATGGAAACTTACAATTATAATATCTTCACATTTGTGTTTTCCAATATGAACAAAGACATCAAAGTCAAGAGTTTAAAATAAGATTATATACGATTTTACAAATATAAGACAACAAATTAATTTACTCATAAAAATAGAAAGTTTCACAAACACTAGATTACTTTGTGCACAAATAAATACAGTTTACAGTGAAAAAATGACAGTGTTTTATTTTCCAGTCTGAAAATTACTGGAATATATTTTGCTTGGAATGACATATAAAAAAGAACAGGTAAGCTGAGGATGTACGTTCTCAAAGCTCCCTAAATCATTCATGACTGCTCCAATTCAGTGAAATTGTTAATGAAATAGTGATGATGAATTTCCAAGGGGCAAGAAAACATAAAAAATATTGAGGAAGAAGAGTTTGAAATTCCAATAAAGACTGATTATTGATGAAACAAAGGTAATTTTGAAATGATAAAGATAATTGAAGGAGGAAATAAAAAAAAAAAACATTGAACAATAAAAAGTGGCAGAGTTAAAAAAAAAAAAAGGAAGAAAGAGACTAAATTGACCACATGAAAAAATTCTTTCAAGAAAGGGAAGAAATAAATTAAAGTAATAAATATGAAATAAAGCAAATTCTAGTGAAGGAAAGGTGGTAAAGGAGAAAAGGAAGGAAATAGATGAGTTCTGAATTTAATATGGGAATTTTTAAATAACTGAGAATAGGTAAAGATGCAGATGAGTTAACAAAGCCTGAAAAGAATAATGAAGAAAGAATACTCTGAAGAAGAAAAAGATATAAGTTCTTGAGAAGAGAAGAGGCTGAAGATGAAATATGTGAGTATTAAAAATGTATTCTAGGAGAGAAAAAAAAATTAAACCTCATTAGAAGACAAAGATGAGACAAGAAAATATGACACTACAAAAGAAATTAAATCTGAATCTTGTGAAAATGAAGGCAAGAAGGAAAAGGAAAACTAATGACTGTAAGAGAAAAATGTTTGCAATGAAAAAAAAAAAAAAGCTCTCTAAAAAATCCCTTAAAATAAAAGAAAATGAAAGAGACAAAATTAAAGCCAAAGATGTGAATTCTGAACATTCTGAAAAAGGAAATGGAGGAGGTTAATTCTCAATCTGTTCATTTGTTTGGTAAGCAAGCCACTTTCCTATTTCACCCAATTCTTTTTAATGCTGGATCAGCAAAATAAGAGGCAAAGAAAAATCAAGCAAAAAGTATCAAAATAGAAGGCAAAGGAGGGGGAGGTGATAGTGTGGATAGAGATAACCTCCAAATACTTTCAGCTGATTATTTTTTTTTTTTTTGATCTTTTTAACACCTTTCTGAGATAAAACCAGAAAGGTGAAAAGAGGCATTCTCTGAAGGAAAAGGCAAATAAAATTGAACAAGAAGAAAAATGATTTAAAATAGAAAAACTGTTGAAATAAATTACTTCAATGACTTAAAATTATTATAGGTCAAAATGTTTCATTTTGATACTTTATTTATGGAGGAACCTTGGTTTATTCTTAGAGAATGAAAACAAATACAATATAAAAAAAGTTTATGGAAAATAGGAGAAAGTGGAGGGTGAAGTAGATGAGAAGGAAAGAGAGAAAGTAAAACTGATGAATGCCAAACATATAGCAATTTGGGAAAGAGTATATAGAGAAATGAATCGAGGAAGAATGAAAAGAAAATTAGAATGGCAAGGTAAAGGCAAATGAAATGTTTGAGGTCGAAGAAATAGAAGGAAGTTAAGGGCAAAAAATGTATCTAAAAAAGGGTTATTGTTGATGTAGATAAAAGATAAGTGGATTAGAAAAAAAAAGAAGGAAGAAAAAGATCTGAGGGGAAAAAATTAAGCTTCTCATGAAAAAAGAGAATGAAGAAAAAATAAAAGAAATCTGAAGAAAGGAAAGAAAAGAAAGTTAGAAAACAAAGGGGAAAAATAAAAAAAAAAAAAACAAGAAAAAATATATAAAGAAAAGAAAATATATATATAAGAAGAATAAATAAAAAAAACATTTTTAATATAAGTAAATATCCAGCTATTATAAATTGATCTCTTGGAGAAAATAATGTAATTCATTTTTTCTAGGCTTGATATATGAACAAACATTTTTTTTCTCTATCACACCCCATCTTCATCACCATCCATTTTGCCAGATCATTTTAGTTTATTTATTGCACTGGAATTAGTTCCTAAGAACTGATGTGGTACAAAAAATATCTTTGCAATGATCATCATGAGAGATTTTAGTTCATGAAATCAAATTGACTTAACAGCCTTTTGTCAAGTCTAGATATCAAGTACAATCTCATTATCCTGAATAGACAGATTTCTTACGGATAGTGAAATCAGTGGATATTATACTAGATATGTTCAGAATTATTTTGAAAATCTACAAAATATATCTGACCAACAGCAAAAATGAAGTGAATTAGATAAAAAAAAATTTCAGTTATCAATAAATGAAGCTTTTTTTCTGTTACATATCTGTCCTCCTGTATGGCAGCAAATGCTAGACAATCATCTCAAAGATGATGAAGAGACTTGAAGTGCTTTCATCCCTTCAGAGAAATACCTGCTGAAATCACTATCCTGTCCATGATTTGCATGCTTGGCTGCCATAATACACAGGAACCATTATTTCCAGCTATACCAGCATGACAGCTCTTGTCATAACATGTGCGTATTTTCTACTGCTTGTAACAAATGTCCTCAAAGAAGCTAAATCTCTGTTTGCTGAAAGAATGAGGCACCACATAGCCTCTAAAAACTTTGGCTCTCATGACTACTGGCGTCTTTGTAATAGGGTACTAAATATATGGTTTAGTGCTCTTTTGACTTTTTTGAATCATTCTCTCTCTCACTTTCTCTCTCACTTTCTCTCCCTCTCTCTCTCTTATGTGTACACACATATAGATACACATGCAAATACATAGAAACACACATAAATGCACATACACATATGAAATATCCTTCTGTATATAACTAATATTTTGTTTATTTTGATTTGATTTAATTGATTTATTTTTTATATCTTATCAACTCTTTGCAGATTATTTAAATCCAAAAAATATTTTTAGATTGGAAGAATTCTTTTTTTTTAGATAATAATGATTTAGAGATAACTGTTAATTAATCCATAGCTGGGGGAGAACAGGAGGATTCATAACTTCCCCAAGTGTATTTGTGTGTAAGTGACTATAACTAACCCAAAATGGAATTAAAACTCAGCTCTCCAATAAAAATTCTGAGTCGTTATCCCTTACACCACTTACACATTCAAGTTTACAGCACCTGCTATTTCCAAGCAGTCACCTATCTAGGTACTGACCAGGATCAACATTGCTTAACTTTAGTGGTTATGTGGGAACTAGCATTTCAATGTGATGTGGCTGTATGCCCTTTGTTTATTTTATGAAAGATACTTAGCAAGCAAACATCATTTCTGTTTATCTTAAAAAGGCTTAATGGAGGTAAAAATAAAGATATATGTCAGATTTTATTGTACAGGGCAATGTTTTCATAAAATAACTGGTATTAACCAATTGATATTGGTAAAATCAAAATGCAGGGCCTTCTCATTCTTGTGGTAGGAACTCCTCCTTGATACCCTTGAGCTCCTCAGGGATATAAATGTGGATTAGTGAGGCTATTTAACCCATAGTTTGAATAGATGGTTATTGACTCTAAGAAGTTCATCTTTCCTTTAACAGCTCTTTTTTTAATGTTGTTGGGGTTCCACTTACCCTCCTCCTGGTGGGAGGACCAGTGTAGTTGCCAACCAATTGAACACTCAGGTTTTGAATTCAGAGTAGTCATTCACTTAAACTGGTTGCTACCCAATGCTATAAGACTGAATCTGTTCTACTATTTAACTATAGATTGGGGAAGAAAAATGGATTCATACTTTTCCCAAGAATATTTACATGTAAGTAAATGTAAATGAACTCTACTGAAATTCAAACTCAGCTCTTTGATTCCTCAATGTGAGCCATTATCCATTAATCAACCATGCCTCCACATAATTTTCATGATATATTTGGTAAATATATTATGTAAAAATCAACTTATGATTTCTACTTTTATTAGTAATATAGACAATAAATTATTTTGTGATCTGAGATTTTATTATGCAATTTGAGAGTTATTCACCATATTGCAAATAAATATATAAGACTGTTATTAATATTTACTTTTTAATTTCAGATCAATAAAGTTTTCCATGGGTCATAAGAAATATAAAATCCGAAAAGCAAAAAAAAGATATTGTAAAATCAATGAGTAACAGGAAAACAACTTTGAAAGTTGTAAAAAAAGTTGAAAAGAACAATCAAAAAATAAATTTGAAAAAATTTGGCAAGATTAAAACAAGATAACAAATTGGATTTAAGAAGAAAAATTTGGATGAACCAGCAAAGAAAAATATTTGAAGAAGATGGTTTTGTGAATGTAAACAGAGAGAAAAGATACATAATATTAAGAACATTGGTTAAAGGCATGAAGCCAACCAAACTACTATCTTTAACATATGTCTATATTTCTAAGATGACGTATTGTAAGTATTTACACTATTTACATTATTCAGACTGTTGTCCTCATCCTTATTGTCATATTCACAGTCTATATTTCTTAGATGAGGTATTGTAACTATTTACACTATTTACATTGTTTAGACTGTTGTCCTCATCTTTATTGTTATATTCACAGTCTATATTTCTGAGATGAGGTATTGTAACTATTTACACTATTTACATTGTTTGGACTGTTGTCCTCATCTTTATTGTTATATTCACAGTCTATATTTCTAAGATGAGGTATTGTAACTATTTACACTATTTACATTGTTTGGACTGTTGTCCTCATCTTTATTGTCATATTCACAGTCTATATTTCTAAGATGAGGTATTGTAACTATTTACACTATTTACATTGTTTAGACTGTTGTCCTCATCTTTATTGTTATATTCACAGTCTATATTTCTGAGATGAGGTATTGTAACTATTTACACTATTTACATTGTTTGGACTGTTGTCCTCATCTTTATTGTTATATTCACAGTCTATATTTCTAAGATGAGGTATTGTAACTATTTACACTATTTACATTGTTTAGACTGTTGTCCTCATCTTTATTGTCATATTCACAGTCTATATTTCTAAGATGAGGTATTGTAACTATTTACACTATTTACATTGTTTGGACAGTTGTCCTCATCTTTATTGTCATATTCACAGTCTATATTTCTGAGATGACGTATTGTAAGTATTTACACTATTTACATTATTCAGACTGTTGTCCTCATCTTTATTGTCATATTCACAGTCTATATTTCTTAGATGAGGTATTGTAACTATTTACACTATTTACATTGTTTGGACTGTTGTCCTCATCTTTATTGTTATATTCACAGTCTATATTTCTGAGATGAGGTATTGTAACTATTTACACTATTTACATTGTTTGGACTGTTGTCCTCATCTTTATTGTTATATTCACAGTCTATATTTCTAAGATGAGGTATTGTAACTATTTACACTATTTACATTGTTTGGACTGTTGTCCTCATCTTTATTGTCATATTCACAGTCTATATTTCGGAGATGAGGTATTGTAACTATTTACACTATTTACATTGTTTGGACTGTTGTCCTCATCTTTATTGTCATATTCACAGTCTATATTCCTAAGATGAGGTATTGTAACTATTTACACTATTTACATGGTTTGGACTGTTGTCCTCATCTTTATTGTCATATTCACAGTCTATATTTCTGAGATGAGGTATTGTAATTATTTACACTATTTACATTGTTCCAACTGTTGTCCTCATCTTTATTGTCATATTCACAGTCTATATTTCTGAGATGAGGTATTGTAACTATTTACACTATTTACATTGTTTGGACTGTTGTCCTCATCTTTATTGTCATATTCACAGTCTATATTTCTGAGATGAGGTATTGTAACTATTTACACTATTTACATTGTTTGGACTGTTGTCCTCATCTTTATTGTCATATTCACAGTCTATATTTCTGAGATGAGGTATTGTAACTATTTACACTATTTACATTGTTTGGACTGTTGTCCTCATCTTTATTTTCATATTCACAGTCTATATTTCTGAGATGAGGTATTGTAACTATTTACACTATTTACATTGTTTGGACTGTTGTCCTCATCTTTGTTGCTATATTCATGATGTTTTGGCCATTGTACACTCTGGCCCCAGTGGATAAAAGTGTTGGTTGAAGTAACGCAATGACTTACCAAAAGCATTGTGAGTTCAATTCCTGGTCACAGCGGAGGTGAACAAAAATTTGGAGAGTTGTGTTACTAAAGGGAAATAACTGAAACTGGGAAATCCAGAAAAGGCATGGCACATGGAACAAGGACAATCTATCCCAGGGGTGAAATAAATGGTTTGGTTCAGAGCGTACAATAAAGACGTATAGTCTGAACAATGTAAATAGTGTAAATATTATCTCTAAGCAGACATCATAAATGAGAAACATGCAATCTGGTTAAAGAAATAGATGTAAATTGGTTTCTTAACAGTAATTTTTAGTCATTCATTTGATAACAAAAAAGTTGTATACCAAAAGACATCATGTACATCAAGATGGCCATGGGACACCATCCAGCAGGTAAGTGGGAACAACTAGCAGATGATTGTAGCAGATAGTGCTATGCTAGTCAAGGAGTCATGAAGGGCATGAACAAGTGAAACCATCAGCTAGAGGTTAGAAGACAATGCAAGAAACAGAGGGAGTAATCTCAAACCTTTGTTCCACATTCCAGTTTTTCTCTGACACACTTGCAGAAAAGTCTGCCATGCAAAGATCAGACTGCTAAACCACTTCAGATGCTGCTCACCACAAGACTGATTTTCAACTAAACAGGGCACTACCATTATCTTGCAAGATAAATGGATGCCTGCTACTACTACTACTAATAATAAGAAGAATTTTTACCAATGGATGTAGAGGTATATTGGATGAACCTAATAGCTTGGCAAGAGGTTGTGTCCTTCATGAAAACAATTAGCCAATATGACTTAGTGGAGCAAATGTTTTGGAGATTATTTCAAACAATAAAATTATAATATAGACAAACCACATTTGTACATTTCTTTTTTATTATTTGTTTGTTATAAACTGTCTTTTCACACTGAAAGGTCCAGTCTTAATTACTGGTTGTATTCCATCTCTTATGATTTACCTTTCTCTCTTTTTCTCTCCAAATATGCTTTCTATGACTACTAACATTAATGGAAGCAGACAATAACATCATTTGTTACTTTCAGGCAGTATGACCATATGTCTCTGTTTGAATGTATTTTAGGGAGTTACTTTTAAAAGCTTCAGCAAATTTGATGCAAGAGTCCATGAGGGCAATAATTTTCAAATCACTTTTGATTCCATAAATATACTAGTTGTACAGTTAAAATTGATATTTTATTATTGGGGCCAAAGGCTTTATTTCAGCTTTCTGCGGGAACTAGCTTAAAACTGAGCCTGTAGGATGGGTTTTTAACTAGTACTGAGTATTTCTCTAACAGTTTTTTTTTAATGTATCAAAAAAATTGATTACATTACTTGTTTTATATCTGTTTCCTTTCATTTTATAAAACTCATTATAATTTATTATGAATTCTCAGTTAATTTTTTTTTGTTTCAAAGAGATAAGCTTAAGATATTTATGCAATCTCAAGTCCTATAACCTCTGAGGGTCTAAGAGGCACCACAGGTACTGCAGCAATAGCAGGGGGTGTTTCATGGCCAAGACAGCCTGATAGAGCTCAACACTCTCCAGGCTGGTTTGAATATTTGTATTTATATTTGTAGAAAAGACAGAGGGAAGCCGCATCACATCCATGAGAAAGTGGCTGAAGTTGAGATGCCGGGTCATGACCTATCACATTGCATATCCATCTTTGGATTTTGTCAAGAACCTCAAGATCAAGGAAATAAGCAAGTGAGGTGATACAATTTACATGAAAGTTCCGTAAAAAATGTGTTAATATTTTTAAAGATCTTAAAAAGGAATATTTATTCTTTTGATCAGTTTGACTTGTCATGAAAATGTTTGCTTTATAAGAAATAGAAAGGAAAATAAATACTTTCTGTATCAGACGCTAAATATAATCTTTGAAAAAATTCTTTTTTTTGTGAGGCATTTTCATGTGATTTTGGTTTGTCCTATTTTTAGAAAATCACAACCATTCTAAAAAGTTGCTTCTAAAAATAGAAACAGTCTTCACCCTCTCAATTATTTTTCTTCTGTTGAGTGTTCAAAATGGAAAAAGAACATATCAAAGAAAAAATGTGAATGAAACAAAAAAAATGAAAATTCAATTTTAAGGAACAAAATCAAATGAATAGATTTAATTTTTTTTTAATCCAAGAAGATATATTCAATTTCCAGCATAAAAAAACAGAGGAGGGAAAATATTAAAGTGAAGAAGAAGAAGAAGAAGAAGAAGAAGAAGAAGAAGAAGAAGAAGAAGAAGAAGTGCATAATAGAGAAATTGCTGTAAGAGGTCAGAAGAAAAAAAGAGAAAAACAAAGACAGAAATGATAAAAAGGGAAGAAAAAGAGGAAATAAAAGAAAAAAAGAAAACATGACGCAAATTATAAAGAAAATAATAAAGAAAGAAAAAAGTAAGAAATTTGGAAAGAGAAGAAGAAAACAGGAATAAAGCAGAAGCAAAATATGGAAAAGAGAAGAAAAGGGAAGAATGACAATAAAAAGATAAAAAAGATTAGCTGAAGAAAAAAGAGGCAACAGTATATATATATATATATATATATATATAAAGAAAAATGAATTAGCAAAGAAAGTTTAAAAGTCAAAAGTTAAAAAAGAACAGTAAAAAATGATAAAGAAAGAAAGAAAAAAGTACAAGAGGGTAGAAGTAAATTAAAGAAAAATATTAACAGAATGAAAAAAAAATCACACAAAAAAAAGAACAAATAAAAAAGGGTGTTAGGATTGACTGGTTGATTTACAACATGCCAACTCATATTGGGTTATTTAATGATGAATTTTGTATGGGACATCCAGTGAGGGTCAAATTAGTGGTAATGGTCAACCAGATTAGACTCAGTAACCATTACTCTACGCGGAGTTAGGTGGTTGATTTTATAACATGCCAAGCCTTTGTTGGGTTATTTAATGTTGAATTTTGCATGAAGCACCCTGTGAGGATCAAACTCACTATTCACTAGCAGGAGTCAACCTGATTAACCTTGCTAACAATTACCGCATATTGAGGTACCTTATGAAATTAGACTTTGTCAGTGTTTTTGCACATGTAATTTTTTTTTTTTTTCAGAAAACATAAATAGAATTTCAAGAATTAGTGAAACAATATCTATGCAAAAAAAAAATTTTGGTACAACAGTACTTGAAAAAGTATTTTATAAGGATAATGAAAGATAATTTTTTGCTGATGGGTCATCTTAAAAAATACGTCATAAATGTATGATGAAAGAAGTTCAAATCATAAACTTTAATTATTTTATGACTGGTCGTAAACATGTTTTCTGTCAGAATAGTCATATGGCAAACAATTTAGACATGAAGTCATCAAAAGAATTTTGGATTACATTTATAAAAAAGTCATATTTTTGTTTCCTTTTTTTCCTTTTTTAGATTAAATCATAACACATGCAATCCATATGCCCTTGTGTACCAAATACAAGTGAGTCATACAGTCACATCATGTTGAAACAGAGGTTTCTATACAATTACCAAAGTTAAGCCTAATCATTACCTAGATAGGTGACTCCTTGGAAATGCCAGATGCTGTAAGCTGGGATGTGTGGGTGGTGTAATGGATAATGGCTTCAAATTGTTAATTATAGAGATGAGTTCCAATTTTAGTTGGGTTTGTTATATACACTTAGGCATAAATAACCTTAGGAAAGTTATGACTCCACCTCTTCTCCCCCAGCTATCGGTTAATTAGTAGGATTTGTATCACTAAAACAATTATTATCTAAAAAAAACTTTGCATGCAAAATATTTAGATTTTAGCATTAAATAATACATAGAGGTGTTGATATGCCGTTAAACAAAAACAACCAACCCACCAAATACAAGTGTTGGTTTGATTCTGTTATTTCCTTTAAAATCCCCTACAATCCACACCATTTAATACAACAGGTTTATTATTTTTGCAAATAATTATCGCCACAGCATGATTATTTAGTTTAAAGAATCAAAACTTTCTAATAGAACGTTTATTTTGAACCCACACACTCATATCCAGACAGCATTTGTATTTGGCACAAAAGACAACCAACAGAATATCTGAGGTGAAAATAAAAATATGTATAGAAATAATTTGTAGTAGTTAAAATGAATTTTTCTGTTTCCATTTCATAAGAATTTATGTCAATTATTGTATAAGCTGGAATTACTTCCTAGTGGAGAAAAAAACTGGTTGGTTACATTCAATGCCTCAAAAACAAAATGAGTTACATTCCATCACCACTGATCAGACCCCAAACTACCACCAGTTAGGATGAACGGATGTCCCTTCAAGAAGACACCATGCTTTGAGAGAATATTTGGCATCAAACTCATACCCGACCTCATGTGGAACTCTTATATATGATTCATTGCTAAGGGTGCAGGTAAAATGATCTGTTCTCTTTACCACTCCAATAATTACCTATTCACTATATCCTCTGCCTTTACAAGAACCAGATCAGGCTGAAGATGGAGTGTTATATCACATATTATGTCATGGCTTGACTTTACAAACAAAGATTTTTCCATGAACATTACAGGCTGTCCCACATCAGCTGCAGAAGACAAGTTGAAAACCCCTCAGGCCTGCATTAGTAAAGTTTTAAGGTGGAAAGTTGAATGTTACTTATTGAAACCACTCTTTAAATAAAAGGTTCACATACTGTGTTAGAATACAGATTGTAAAGTGCTGTAGTTGCTGGTTTCCTGTTGGAGTTTCATTCTTCTAGATAGATGGCCGAGCTGACTGTAGGGGTCAACCACACCTTTGAAGTTGTATTCTAACAGCTGAACTGAATAGAATGAAGGTTTTACTTAGTATAATTTATTATATTAATTTAAATTAAGTATTTATTATATTAATTTAAATAAATTTTTACATAATATAAATTCTCCAAAGACATTTATCGTATTTATTTTGCTATTAAGTTTTAATAAGTGTAAGTTTCTGAATAACTTTTATATTATTTATTTAACATTGGAACCTTTTAATTGGTATAAATGTGCAAAATAAATTTTATTCATTTTGTTATTACATTTTAAAATGTGTGCATCTCCATGAGTGTTCCACTGATGAGACAAATTTCATTATGGTTGAGATGATCCCAGTAAGAAGCCCCATTTGGAAGTGACTGAAAACTGTACCATGGTTTCACCCAAGACTTGAGAATAAAACTGGATAGAATTTTTCGGAAACCATTAATGATAGTGTTGTCACAAAGTCATAAGTCATTGTGACCTAAGGTTTGAGGATACTGGTCTTGATTAACTGTGGATCATACTAGCTTATCCTCTCTCTTCTAGAAAATGTAGCTCAAGTGTGCTCAGTATAGATGCACTATAAACCACATGTTGACTGGATGATCAAGAAACACAAATGTGCCTGAGCAGACATCTGCAACAGGGCCTATATAGCCAACTGAGCAGACAGATATACTCAGAAACAAGAAGCTATTATTATTATTATTATTATTATTATTATTATTATTTACTTAGTCTAAGTTCCATGAATTATTTTACCTTATTTATTTATTTTCTTATTAGGTTTTTACTTTTTTTTTTATCTCATTTATATTGTTATTAAGTTTTCTTTTTTGATTGATTCATTTTATGAACACTTTACAGGTTATTTAAAACCAAAAAATATTTTTAGAATGCAAGAATTTTCTTTTTGAGATATCATTGGTTAACTAATACACATTTTACTAATTAATCCATAGCTGGGGAGAGAAGAAGTGGATTCATAACTTTTCCAAGGGGTATTTGTGTGTAAGGAACCCAACAGGAATTGGAACTCCGCTCTCTGACTAACAATTTCCAAATGATCACCCATCTAGGTACTGACCAGGCTCAATGTTGCTTAACTTTAGCGATTGTACAAGAACGAATGTTTCAACTTGATGTGGCCGTAAGCCTATTACTCCACCTGCACATCCAAGCTTACAGCACCTGGTATTCTAAAAAGTCACCTATCTAGGTACATTTCTATGTTATATTCACTTACAGGCACAATACCCTTGGGAAAATATGAATTCATTTCTTCTCCCACCAGCTATGGGTTAATCAGTAAGATTTGTATCACTAAACCATTATTATCTCCAAAAAACAAAAAATTCTTACAATTTAAATATATTTTCTGGCTTTAAATAACATGCAAAAGAATATAATTATAGTCCAAATCCTAGACCAACCACTTACCTGGAGTTTTACAGGTACATATTTGGTTGATGTAAGAAATGTAAATAATGTTTTTATTTTAACTTTCCTCTGAGAATTTGTATTTTAATGATACAAGCTTTACAATAAAAATCTGTCTCTGCTTGCGTTGATACTTTGTTTGTTGACACAGGAGTTTGCTTTTGGCTGGAAGTGGAGTAAACTTTTCCATCCATTTTAGATAGGAGAAGGTGCCTGATCCCAGTAATGCCAAACCTGCAGCAGCACCTCCCTCATTGCACTAAGAGAGGTGCAGTCAATGCAATATTGATGCCAACATGACAGTGGTCATGGGGACTGGGCAATTTTTGTCCTTGGCTCATATGCATGTGTATGCATATGGGCTTCCCACGTAAAAACAACTGGACATATCACATCATGCCTTAGTGGTGAGGATGGGTAAATATATATATTTATATTTCCCAGCACAGGAGTTTGCTTTTGGCTGGAAGTGGTATAAACTGTTCTCTTCATTTTAGATGGGAGAAGGCATTTGGTCCTGGGGATTCCAGCACCTCCCTCATCGCACTAAGTGTGGTCTGGCTCGGTGTAATACTGACACCAACGTGACAGTAGTTGCAGGCACCGGGCAATTTTGGTCTTTGTCATATGCATATGTATGTGTATGGGATCCCTATGTAAAAATTGATGTTGTGTCACATCCTGCCTTAGTGGGGAGGCCAGATAAATACTTATGTTGCTTCTTCACATCTCAAGCGTATTAATGCAGAATTTTATAAGAATTTATAATAATTTAACTCATTATGTGAAAGAACTTTTTTTTAATTGTTGTGTATGAAAACTATTCTTTTTTTAAAATTTAAACTCATAAAAAAACAACTTTTCCATTTTATGCCATAAACTTCAAATGATTTGATGATAATAAAATATTGTGTTTATAATAAAATGACACTTATTCTTTTTTTATATATATTCATTCTCGGGCTCTTAAATATATTTCTTTTTGCAGAAAATTTATAATATAATTAAGGAGTGAGTTTTTGATCCTTCACTATCAATTTCTTATTGAATTACATTGAAGATTTTTGTGACTCAGAAATAATTAACATGTATAAATATATGTTTAGACTTTAAGGCATTTTTTTTCTCAAAACAATGTTAGAAAGAAATAAAGAACATATATGGAAAAATTAAGAATCTCAGAAGTGAAAATAAGTGATCAATGAAGAGAAAGGAAGAAATCAGAACTAAGAAAATGGAATTTGTAAGAACTAAGATGACAAAATTCAAACATAGAAAAGAAGGATTCTTTGAAATTTTAAATTCATTTGATTCATCTTCCATTCTTTCATTTTGTTTTCAATTTTAAATTTAATCTTTCATCCAATCTCATTTATTTTCAATATAAATGTCTGTTTTTTTCTTCTTTTTTTCAGTATACTTGCCAAATATCTTCCCTCGCAAAGAAAAAGAAAAAAGTTTATTTATATTTGCTAGTTCTTTATTCCTGGACAACAACAAAATGACAATCTTCCGTTTTGTAAAAAAATAAACAAATATTTTTCATTTGCGTGTATGGGTTATAGCAGGGGATTTTTAAATGTCATTTAGAGGAATTTGCGGTATGGGCTATTGTTTTAATAAATATTTAAAAAAAAAAAAAAAGATTTCAAGAAGAAAAAGAAACGGCAAAAATGGGAAGAAAGAAAAAGGCGGAAAGATGAAAGAAAGATCTGGAAAGTATAAAAACAAGAAAGATGGAGATAAAATCAAACAAAGAGGGAAAGTGGGAGTAGAGAGCGTAATAGGAAAAAAGGAGTTGCAATAATCAGCGAGAAAATAAAGTAAATAAAAAGAAATTTAAAAAATAAAAGTAAAAAAGTGTGGTAGGATTAAAAAAAAAGAATCTTAACGAATAATAAAGACGGAAAAAATCGAATTCGGAAGAAAGACAAGACATGAAGTAAAAAAAAAGGAAAAAAAATCCTTAAATGACATTGACAGAAGGAAAATAAAAAGAATCAGTGAAAAAAAGAGAAAGAACTGATGAGGGATACGAAAGAAAGAGGAAATTTTGACAATTAAATTCTGACACCAATCAATGGGCAGTCTGAAGCAGGGACTGTGCCTGGTTTTAAACTGATTGACGTAACTGTTCGTCCATTGGTTCTTGTATCGGCCGACTAGCAGGGTTGAAGTTGCTAATTAAAGGGCAAACTGACCTACAGTAGGTGTGTAGTCCTTCACTCACACTGGCAAGCCCGTCACTGTTCAGCTTTTATTATGGCAATGACTGCCTTGACTCCTGATGCTAAGACAACGAATGACGAACAAGGCTCAGTGCGCAGTTTCAAGCGAGATGTAGCACAAAAAAGAAAAAAGAGATCGGTTGCTAAATCGAAGACGTTGATGTTCCTTGTTGACGAATGAAGAGGGATGACGATAGTGTCGTTTGGTGTCGAAGGCTTTTTTTAAACGGATCTAGATTAGAAACTGAACAGTATTCAATTGAGTGAAGAATGAAACAGATAAAAAAAAAGGAGTTATGTCGAAAAGGTAGAGAAAAGAAATGATAGAGAGAGTATCTCAAGATGAAACAAGAAAAAATATAAATAATAAGAGACAAGAGAGAACGAATTATTATAAAGTTGCTATCTTTCTCGTTTCATGTCTTCCTTTTATATTTACAAAGGAAGTTTTAAAAAGTTAAAAACAACTGGAAAGTGAAAAAAGAAAAGAAAAAACGGAAGTGAATAAGAAAAAAAAACGAGAAGTCAAGGGAATGGTAAGTTTGGCAGTGTGTAAATGTAAAATTATTTTGAGGAAAAATCAAATCAAATGCGTAGAAAAAGTAAGGAATTAATTTAAATGGAGAAGTGAAGAGATAGGAAAAACAAAATGGAAAAGAAGAAATGATAAATGAAAAAAGAAAAAGTAGGAAAAAAAAACAGAGGCTGAGACACGATGGAACTCTAAGAGCAGAAAAGAAAAATGAAATGAACAGAGAAACTGGAAAAGAAAGAAAGAAAGAAAGAAAGAAAGAAAGAAAGAAAGAAAGAAAGGAGAGGAAAATGACAAGCAAAGTGAGAATAGTAAATGAACAAAGAATGAAAACTTTGAGAGAAGAGAGTAAAAAGTATAAAATTAGAGACCCATAATAGGAGAGAAAAAAAGAGAAGAAAAGGGAAAATAAGTAAAAATGTGAGAAAGCTATTGGAAACGAACAGATATAGTAAAAAAGAAAGAAAAATGTAGAAAGACAGAGGTGATGACAGAAAAAAGAAAAGAAGAGAAGAGGAGCACCAAAAGAGGAAGTTAAAAGAGAGAGAAAGTTTTAAAAGAGAGATAGATAGATAGATAGATAGATAGATAGATAGATAGAGAGAGAGAGAGAGAGAGAGAGAGAAAGAGATAAATGGAGAGAGGTAGTGAGGGGGTGAAGAATATGTATTGAGAAAATTTCAAAATACAAAACCCTGATTTTCAGTTCTTAACTTCATAGTAATACGACGTAATTTTAAAACTCAATGTTCTCTCTTTCTGTCTCTTTTATTATGAATATATACACACAAAACGTACACACGTATATATATATATATATATATATATATATATATATATATATATATATATATATATATATATATATATATATATATATGTATATATATATATATATATATATATATATATATATATATATATATATATATATATATATATATATATATATATACATATATATATACATATATATACATACATATATATATATATATATATATATATATATATATATATATACATATATATATACATATATATATATATACATACATACATATATATATATATACATACATACATACATATATATATATACATACATACATATATATATATATATATATACATATATATATATATATATATATATATATATATATATATATATATATATATATACACACAGTGATATAAATGTGTTTATCTATATGCCACCATTTCTCTTTATTATCTGTTTTGTCGTCACTTTTGTCACACTGGCTCCGTAGCCTCCTTTTATAATTCTTTTCTTTGTTTAATCTTTCCGTCTCTTTCACTATCACTTTCACTTTCGTTCGGTTATTTTTAGCTGCCAACCACATCGAGGCAGAAGGCTGCTTTCTCGTCTCTATTTATAGTAGCAGCAATTGGCATCGCTGCCTTCTTTCCTTTCACCACCAGCACATCACCGCCGTCACTATCAACACACTGATGGCCTTAGCACTCTCCTTAAAAAAAAAACAAAAAAAAACGACAACGAAAAAAACAAACCTCGATACACATGATAGAGTGACAATCGAGTTTGTTTTTACACGGCCCTAAACAATTGAGGTTGAGGTGACGGATATGGTCGTCCAGTGACATTGAAAAATAAGAGGAGGAAGAGGAGCAGGCAATGTAAAAGAATGGAAAAGTGATTTAAATGAAAACAGAGTGAGATGGAGGTGTTGGTGGTGAGACGGTAATGGTGGTAAGAAACAAAAAGAAAATGTTTTTAGTTAGTAGTTGATTATTATTATTGGGATGGAGTCTTTCAAAGCATTTCTCTTTCAAAGAAAGAATTTAAGAAAGGAAAGCGACAATAATATTAACACAGAACTGCTACTTTACTCAATGCTAGAAATGTAGTTATATCAGTTAATGTTATTGTTATTACTACTATTACTACTACTACTACACCTACAGACGATCATGATAAAGTAGTACGTCTAGTAATTTGTATTTATCATGATTGTCATTTTGCACTGTGTGGGCTTGTTTGTTGACAACAGATGCGCAAATATTGTTTGCATTGCGTCCATGCCTATCAACAAGGCAAGGTACATGGCAACAGATGTTTACATCTTTCTGGGTGAAAGAGCTGGTGTGTACAAGAGGAACGCGTGCGCGTGTGGGTGTCTGTGTGTGTGCGCGCGTGTACCCGCATGACAATGTTAGGGAGAGTTACATGTTTTTTTAATTAATTCTTTATATTTTATGTGTATTCAAGTTACGAACTTTCCCCCAAAATAGAAACTATTTTTTTTATATAAATTGAAAATAAAAAGAAAGGTAAAAAAAGAAAATAGTTAAAAAAAAAAAAAAAAAAAAAGAAAATTTTATATTTCAAAATATTATTGTTCCTTCGTTGCTTAAGCGGTCAAAATTACATGTTCACCTTTAGGGCAAAATCTAAAACATCTTGATTAAAAAACAGAAAATAAATAATTTCGCAATAGGGACAATACAACATACACTTGTCAAGTTTACATATATGATTTTACATGAGTATTTGAGGATATATACACATACTGGTACACATACATACACACAAGTAATGCCACAACACATTTTTGAACGTCTTCTTGGTTAGGCGGAAATCTTCATTTAACACCGTGTGTTTATGTATGTGTGTGTGTGTGTGTGTGTGTGTGTAAATATATGTATATATATATATATATATATATATATGTATTACTTCATACATTTTTATAGCATAGTGGATACTTGTATGGGAAACGGTCAATTTTTTTAAAGTGTGTATTTGATACTGTTTAAAAAAAAATAGGATGTCTATTTCAAATATGAGTATCCACTAATACTGTAATAACATTTGATATAATAAAAATAAATTCTGGATTAAAATAAATACATTATTTTTTTTATATATACCAAATTTTAAACAAAATATAAATATATTTCATCAAATCATATATGTAAATATATATATATATATATATATATATATGTGTGTGTCTGTGTAATATATATATATATATATATATATATATATATATATATCAATTTAAATGTTCTTTTTAATAGAAATTTATATTTAGTAGACACAGCATCTATTTACTAAACGGTATATTTATTTTCATCTACCTACCTGGATAGTAGAGAAATCTTATTAAAGAAAATATATGCTCTCTCTCTCTCTCTCTCTCTCTCTCTATATATATATATATATATATATATATATATATATATATATATATATATATATATATATATTTTTTATTACTATAAAAGTTATTTTTAGTGGGTACACATTTTAGTTACTATCAATGTATTTTTTTATTTTCTTAAACAGTGAAATTAATAACACAACTGATCTAGATTGAGAGGTCCAATTAAAGAAAGATTGTGCCTCCAGCTAGAATTGAACCTGTATCCCCTTTTAGCTCAGGAAAACCATTTCTAAAAAAATAATGCTGGATAAATACAAAAGGAAAAACAATGTGAATAAAGACAAAAGGAAAGGGAATGAAGGATTTTATCAAGGCACACTAAAGACATTTGCCTTGATAAAGTCCCTCAGAGGATGAAATGTGTCAGCTAAGATAAGTTTTTCCTTTGTCTTTATTCAACACAGAAACACAAACACACACACACACACATACATACACACACATATATATATATATATATATATATATATATATATATATATATATATATATATATATATATATATATATGGGTAAAAAAATCCATGAGTAAGTAATCCAAGTAGATCCTATTAATATAAAATATTAAAACTGATCCATAAAATGGAGCTCAATATATTTATTATGTAGCATATAAGTGCATTACATAAATGAAACCCAAATTACCCCATTCAGCATTTAATAAATGTGTTTGCATTGACAAGTCCCAGGGTAAATCTCCCAGTGGGGACCGAAATGGCCATCCAAATGGGGTAATTTGGGTTTTATTTTATATATATATATATATATATATATTTGAATGGATTATTTTTCAAACATTACATATATTTATATATATGTGTGTGTGTGTGTGAGTGTGTATATATATTTATATATGTTTGTGTGCATGTGTGTGTGTTCTAATATATATAAATATATCTATTTTTCAATTGTACATATATATGTAATCAAGTTGTAACAGGTGTGCACTTGTAATTATCTTCATTATATATGTGCATATGTGTTAAGGCTAAAGTGGCAAAGTGAAGAGAAAAGTCTATGTGTTGGTAGTGGTGTTAGGGGAGTGTGTGTGTGTGGGGGGGGCGGTTGTTTTCTCCCTAAATTCAATTCATGTCTCAATCTTAATGTTCATAAAATGAAGACTGACATCATCCTTGAAAAGGAATTGCAGCCTCATTCACACTAAAGACACCTTTAAAACTCCTTCATACTTCACATATGTTTACAACATCTGTGAAGAAGTGACATTTCTTTTGAGAGACCTTTTATATGTTAGTCTACATTCATAGCTCATTTATAACATTTTGTCATCAGCATTACACGGATTGATTTTATAAGGAGCACCAATTCTGATACACAATGATTAGAAACTATACAATAAAAGGATAAAGACACCTCTACATCAT
Source organism: Acanthosepion pharaonis (assembly GCA_903632075.3). Lineage (NCBI taxonomy): Eukaryota > Metazoa > Mollusca > Cephalopoda > Sepiida > Sepiidae > Acanthosepion > Acanthosepion pharaonis. The sequence goes on from CAHIKZ030000813.1 coordinate 3,002,689, forward strand.
TCATTAAAAGTATCAACATATGTTAATACGAAAAAATATTCAAGAGAACAAATTTTATTTTGTATCTTTTCATGTGTTTTTGTGCGTCAGTGTTTCTATTGTTTGTGTATATATGTTTTCAGTTGTACCCTGTGTGAAATTTGGGTGGTGGAGGCGTCTTAAATTCTTCATTTTATGTTTCTGCGACTGAATATTGTCTGCGTGTGCACTTGCTTCCTTGTCTCCATATAAATTATGAGCAGATATTTATAGCACATAGACAGATATATTTAGCCGAGGACATATATATTGGGAGACAGCTTGCTGTTAATGTTGCTTTCTCTGCTGTAATCACTTCTCCAGTCTATGCAACAAAGCTACCGGATAGACAGGTGAGAAGAAAGAAAGAAAAACAAAGAAACAAAAGAAGATGGTAACAGACACAGATGTTGAAATAGACTGAGGAAGATTAACAGAGGGATGACAGATAGATAGATAGATAGATAGATAGATAGATAGATAGATAGATAGATAGATAGATATAAACAAACTGAAACAGATGGACAGAGAGAGAGAGAGTTCTGAACAGACTGAGATAGATAGATAGATAGATAGATAGATAGATAGATAGATAGATAGATAGATAGATAGATAGAAAATATATATATATATATATATATATATATATATATATATATATGTGAACAAATTGAAATAGATCAACAGAGAGAGAGAAAGGGAAACAGAGATCTGAAAAGATAGATAATTCACAAACTGAAACAAATTGACAGATAGATACATCTGAATAGATAGATAGATAGATAGATAGATAGATAGATAGATATGAATAGGTCAACACAAAATATTAAATAGTTATTTCATGTTTTTTTTGTAGATGAACTGAATAAATAAGTCTTTTAGCACAAATGTCACAAAAGTCTGCTTCAAAGATCATTTTTTAAAAACCTTTGTCTAAACTTGGGTAACATCTGAATAGTAACTGTAGACACAACCACTAATCTGGGAATAGCTTAAGATTGATTAGAGAAACATCAGAAAGAAAAATGGATTCCTTAATTAATTTAAGGAATTATTAATTAGGGAAATGTTAATTTGGTATTACACAGTCAACATTTTTCAGACATGACATAAATGTAATGACTACAAATGATTCAAAATTGTTTTTTTTTTATATAAGCAAAGCAAAGGAACATTCTCCATTTATGTATATATATATATATATATATATATATATATATATATATATATATGGTAATTATAAGCAAGATGAATCTTTCCTTAGAGACATTATAAAGAAATATACAACTCCAGTCAACAAAACCAAGAAAATTAAATTAATTATCTATTATAAAACATTTAAAAATGTTAACTTCATTGTCAACAATAATAACTCGTCTACAAGATCCAAATTCATAAATAATTATATTCGATATGCTACATGCCTAACAAAAAGACTCACATTACATCTCTCTAGCCATAGCTCAATTAGGCCTCATTTAAATACACATGGAGACTTACCAAACAATCAGCGACACACTTGCTGATAATACAAATATAATAGCCTAAAAGGCTAAAAATTATGGAAGCATTATTAATAAAAAAGATAAAGCCAACATTCAATAATATCAACTATGAACACAGCCACATTGTGCTGACCATGTTTGGAAAATAAAATATTCTCATAACTCTAGATACACACAAAAAACAATCCATGCATTCAGTTAAAAGTAAAAATCAAATCATCCTTGATAATGACTAAAAGTATAGCCGAAAGTGTTCAGACATACAGCACATTCGAACAATATATAATTTATGTCTCAAAAAAGATGAAAATTTGAGAACATAAAAAAAATTCAATAAAAAACTTAACCAGAGTAACTTGTCAGTCGTTTTTTCATTAAACTTCTATAAAAGAGGGAGTCCTACCTAAATAGACAATTATATATATATATATATATATATATATATATATATACAATTATTTATATATATATAATTATTTATATATATATATAATTATTTTTAAAAAATATGATTCCTTCACTACATAAGAGTTCTCATGTTTCAAAAACGAGAGCCAATATAATTATTATAATTAAATTGAGTTAAAGTATCAAGCCCTGTTTTATCCTCAAGCGAAAATTTAGGAGTAACCAATCTTGAAAGTTACGCATCTTTATAAGCATGTTCATTCACAAAATTAATTACTATGGAAACGGCTGGGGCGACCATTTTAGTAAGGGGCCTAAGAGATAATTTTTATCCACATATCAGTCACCTTCGGAAAGAGCTCAAGCAGAGGTTGGGTGGGGGTATCCATTTCAGAGCAAATGATGGCATTCATGTGCACACATCGTCTGGTCAATCACAGCGAAAGAGAGCTTTTGGCACCATAATATGTCGTTAAGTGTCTAGAGAGTTTTGTTTTATTTCATTTATTTATTTATCCTTTTATTTTTTATTTATTTTTTTTATTTATTTTTTTTTTCCCTAAAGGTCTGTTTCATATTTAAACGTGTTGCACTGAACTTTTTTATAAAAAATAATTATAATTTAAGCTCTACTTCTGTATGGAGCACTGTTTTTTAAAAATAAAAACAAAAATACTAAAGAATGCCGGATTATTTACCAAACATGTTCTTTCCTATTTTTCTACATATCTGCACACACATATATATATATATATATATATATATATATATATATATATATATATATAAGACAAAAGGAAAACTTATCTTAGCTGACACATTTCATCCTCTGGTAGACTTTATCAAGATAAATGTAAGGATTTTATTTTGCAACAAGTATTTAGAAACAAAAGCAAACTGTCGTTAACTTTTAAGAATGTTTAAATTTAAGAACACTTATAAATATATATATTTTGTCATATATGAAATTTTCCATGCACACACACATGCACGCGCACACACACACGCACACACACACACACATATATACGTTGGCAAATTGGAAAACAATCAAAGACACACTCAATATAATTGTTTTCCAATTTGCCAATGTATACCTTTGAAAAAGTGTTGATTGAAAGGTACCTAAAGTATAACATGACATCTGTTTTGCTTAAATCTATGTTTTATTTCTGCAGGTACAAATCACTTTTTATATATATATATATATATATATATATACATTTCTAAAGAAATTTAGATTTTTATTTATTAATCCAACATATTTTTATTAATTTAAACATTATTTTTAGTAGATACCCATATTTGAGTCGACCCTTCATTTATTTTTTTAAACAGCATTTTATTTCATTTACCAGCCTGAAGATTCAAGAAATCTTATAAAAGAAAAATGCTTCCTCTGACCTGGATTGAAACCTGTGTCCTCATTTGCAGGAGAAACCATCATTAGATGCAACAATGCTTTTACCAACTTGGCTACAAAGAAGTGTCGTGATTAAGTGAGGTTCTATTTTACCTTTCAGCACATTTCAGTCATTCAAATCTTCAAAAACTCATAACTGCTGAAATTCATATCCAAAAAGTTAACAATGTAATTTCTAAAGAAATAATAGAATTTTTACTTATTAATCCAACATATTTTTATTACATTATATGTTATTTTTACTATTTGAGTAGATGCCTTTTATTTTTTAAACAGTATTTTTTTATTTTGTCAACCAGTTTGAACATTTCAAAAATAGTAATTAGATTTAAAAGTATTCACAGATGAAGAAGAGACATGAGACAATAGAAACAAGATTCTACAGAAGGATGCGAAGAATATCATGGAATGAACATGTGAGCAACATCAAAATATTTAAGGAAACAGAAACAAAGGGACACTTATGTACACTTAACATCAGGAAGAGAGAATTAAAATTTCTCAGTCACATATTGAGGAAAGATGGCTTGGAAAATTTGATACTCACAGAAGAGACAGAGGGACAAAGGAAAACATTGCATAGTCTACCTAGTGAGTTTGAGTAAATGGATGACAGAACAAGGTTTAGAAGAGATAACAAAAAGACAAAACTTATTAAGAGCTACCAAAGACAGGAAATTTTGGAGACCCATGACTGCCAACATCTTGAAAGGACACAGCACATAGAAGAAGAAGAAGTTATTGCCCAAGGAAGATACTGTTCATATGTCCGCCTTCTTTCGAAATCTATATAAGCATTGATCAAGTTCTGTTAAAGATGACTGACAAGGCACTGAAATTGGGCTTTTTATTTATTTTTTCTTTTTGTGTTCATACAAGTGTTTTCTTTTCTGTACAAAGTGTGCAAATTACAGAGAACCAATATTATTCATGAGTTAACAAGCAACTGTGTTCCTGATCAAATCAAACTCATGAATAATTATATTGGTCATACCACCACATACCTATGTAGATGACTCATCTATCTGACCATAGCTCAATTAGGACTCAATTAAACAGACACGGAAACCTACCAAACTCCAACCGCAACATAATAGTAGAAAATGTAAGTAGAATAGCCTCATCCACATGTAAAAAAATTAAAAATAATGGAAGCCCTAATAATGCAAAAGGAAAAGCCAATACTTAATAACATTAACTATGAATATGGCCACAACATGCTGACTGTGTTGGGAAAATAAAACATTCCTATAACTTCAAGTAAATGCATAAAAATATACACATTCAGTTAAAAATAAAAATCATCCTTGATAATGGCTTAAAGATTAGCCGAAAGCACTCAGATAGAAGAAAATTTGGATAGTTTTTATACATTTTGTGTTCAGAAAAAAATTCTTGAACACAAGAAAAATTAAATAAAAAGCTTAATTTCAGTGCCTTGCCAGTTGTCTTTAATGAAATTTGTATAAAAGAGGGGTTGCTGCCAAAATACACGATTGTGTATTGATCACTATATATGTTCATTGACTACAATCCAGCTCTATTGCCTGTACATTTAGTATAAATTGAAACACATAATCAGTGTTGTTTTAAGTTCCATCAGTCAAGTTAAATTAACTGCCTCTTGTTACCATAAAAGTAAAATAATTTAGTTAATGAGAAATTCAGTAACTTTGTTACTTCATATAATCCACATCATGCTAAACATTAAAATAGATATTTTATTGATATCGCAAGAGCCTGAGTGAGGGCTGCAAGCAGGCCTGTTGCCAAGTGAGGACTGTCGCCCAGAAAATCATTTGATCCCCTCTTCTTGAAAATGAGGTGGACTAATGTTAGTGTGCATATTTTTACTTGCTGCTCTCAGGCTTAAAATCTGACACCACCCTCACCTTCAAAACACACTAGCGATGGGCCTGACTGCAAGACTGGGATCTGAATATAGCCAATTTTGGACAGTCAGAAAACTTCTTGAATGTGTATAAAAATAAAGCTGTTTTTCATTCGGTGGCCTGTCCTTTGAAAAAAATAAACAAGTTTTTTTGTTTTTTTTTTTAAGCATTTCACCCCAAGCAAGGTGGGAAGCCACTACCATGCAAGGGGTTACAGAGGATTTGAAGTGAGAGCAGATAGGAGTGATAGAGGAAAGGATGAAGAGAAGGATAGGGGATAGATCAAGGCAACTGGAAATGTCGATTGACATTACATTTGAATAGTTGGAGATTATAGCTATCCGGGAAACAGGAAAAGGGGAGGGATTTCCACAGGCGAGAGGTGCGAGATATGAAGCTATTGGAGTAGAAGAGACAGCTTCATTTAACAGTTTCGACAGTGAAAGGGTGAGAGCGGGATACCAGCCTCATAGGACGCTTGAATTAATGATGCCTGGGAACCAGGAAAAGCAGCTTATTGGAGCAATTACCATGAAAGTATTTGTAAAAAAGACAGAAAGAGGCAATGGCATGTCTGTGAGAGAGCAACTGCAGACGAGATGCCAGATCAGAGCCAATTGCATTGCATATCTGTCTCTGGATCTTATCAAGAACCCTGAGACACACAGAAGGGGCTCCAGACGATATATGGCAGCAAAAAAGGAATATGGTTTTCTTGGTTTATGACCCTGACAAAAAATAGTAAACAAAAATAGTGTGATCAAATATTTTTCCCCTTTTTTGTCCCTGACAGTTTTACTCTTATGATGGGATTTTTACAAGGTATATTAACTTCAGGAGAAAAAAAACCTGTGGTAACCACTTTCTCTTTTGGTGCCACCATTTTTTTGATGACCATTTTTTCTTTTGGCACCCTAAGTATGTGCTTATTTGGCTGAGTAGTTCATCTGGCTCCATTACTGGAGCATGTAAGACACACGTCTCTCATGTATGACAAGACTTACCCTGGCGAATAAAGGTTTGATTCACATCAAGCAGGATATCACATCCTTCAACTATCATCCTTTCAACTGCTAGGTTTTTGCGTATATTCTCTGTTTCGCTCACTTCATCATGCATAATCTGAAAAAAACAAAATGAAAAGATACAATTTCAAATGCAGAGAAAATATTGCAATTGGTCACATATTTATCAATGTCAATTATTGCAATATAAAGACTCCTTGTTCATTAAGAAATGATTCTGATGACCAGAGAACTCATCATTGCTCATTTTATTGCTCTTTTTCTATAAATTTAATAAAACATAAACACTTAGTAATTACTTACGGAAACTCAGTTAAAATAGACAATAAGGACTGGAAAAATGAATACATTTGATTATTTGCTAAACAATATTAGCAAATAAAATATACTGACTTTAATGATGAATGAATGATGGCTGAAATATATTGAATGATTGCTGATATTTATTGAATGATGGCTGAAATTTATTAAATGATGATTGATATATCCAAAATGACTATTGTATAACTTCCAGTACAATTAATATTTTTACCAAAAGATTGTAAGAAATTTTATTAGAATAGAAAATATAATGCCGTATTGGAAAGTTACCCGACTATAACTTATGTGACTGGTTACACTGATTGGTACCCACACTACTGAGTCAGTCTGCTAATATGCTTTGTGCTAACTACTGATGTTCAGTTATTACATGAGGTTTTCTAATGCACTATTGGAACAGTACTGTCAGCTGACAAATTTGATAACATGCTTATATCAAATTTCATGTGAATCTTAGCAAATCTGCGACTGAAACATTTGAAATTCTTTGTTAAGTTTTAGGTGAAGACAAGTTTATTTTGAGTGGTGCATACATTTCAAGGCTGGTTATGAGTAGGTCCAAAATCATGAGCATTCAGTGTCCAGTCACCACCCAAAGGCCAGAAAATATGGGGAAGAATTTGTGAACTTGTGGAAAGTTGAAGGGGTGAGGATTTGGCTTTGTCAAAATATACAACACATCCACAAAGAAAAGGTAAAAGAAAAAAGCTGATAAAGTGTAAATACAAAATGTTATATTCCAGAATTGTTTGAGTGTTTTACAAATAATGTTTTGAGTCAGGTTTCTTCATTTGAAGACATAGTTTTCATGTTACAGAAAATATGCAATGGGAAATTTTTATGAAATGACTTTGATTTGCACTTACTATTTGATACATTGTCTCCTATTTATACTAAAAGAACGGACTGAGTAGCAGATACCAAGTGCCGTGCAAATATTTAATAGAGATATATGTTAAATTCTATTTGAATGTGTTAATTGAAGAGTATAAAATTCTAATTACTTAATAACTATAAATATTTAAAAGCTGAATCTTTGCAGGTGGAGAACTTGATATATATTTTAAATGCTGTGTAAAGTTTATCATTTTTTACAAATTATAAGTTAATTAAATTTTAAGTTGTTATCCACACAATAGGGATACATAATAATCTTCAATAAAATGAGGTTTTTCTTTCATATGAAATTGATTAAATTGATTAATTAATTTTTAAAATCAACTTGAGATTTTTATTGTTAAAAAGTTGAATAATTTAACACATTCAAAGTTAATGTTAAAAAATAGTGAATTTTATATAGTGTTTTTGGAGACTTAGTACGAGCAAAACAACTTCACAGACTTGGATGAAAAAAAAAAACACAATATGTTATAATAATGTTTCCACTACAATTTGAATCTAATTTGTTAATTTTTTCTTCATCTAATGTGCTCTTCAGCACATGGCCAATCATAGCTCTCCACAACTTCCTTTCTTTTGTAGCTTTTAGTAAAGTTTGTCTTTTTGCTATATCTTGTAATCTTTATTATGCCAATCATTTACTCAAGTTCATTAGGCAGGGGTTAGTTGTCTTTAGTTTAATTCGTAATGTATATAAATTTAGGTAGAAAAAAGCAAACGTTGACAAGATAGTGAGGATTACAAATTGCTGTCTGGGGCCTCCAACCAGGCTTGAAACTTGTTAGGTCAGGGGCTCATTGGTATTACACATGAATATAGGAATAATTTATATCAATTTTAGTATATACTGAAACAGATGACTATATGACACAGACTGTCATAGGTAGAAGTTTCAAACAGAAAGAAAAAAATAGGGTCCCACAACTTCAATTTAAGGGCATTTGTAAACAAGACCTTGCATTGTTTAATCACAACACCCTGACACCTGGTAAAACACTGGGTCAACACTGCCTTCAATGACAGTAATGAAACTGCAGTAGGCCTTCAACATATGAGATCACATTGGCTCATCACAGAGAGGCCACAAGAACAGGTAGGAAGTACAAACAGTGGGAGGGCATCCCAACACTTCCTTGAGACCATTGGGACAGGCTGATACATACAACTGTAGTACTTTTCCAAAAAGAGGTAGAAAGCTAATAAGCCTATAGTTAGAAAGATCAGCTGATTAACCTGAGTTCTTAAAGACTGGAACTATAGAAGAGAATTTCCAACAAGCAGGAAAGCAAGTAGCAGTACAGCATTTATTGTAAAGTTTAGAGAGAACAGGAGCCTAGTTCAGGACTCAGGCTCTTAAGGATTATTGCAGGGATATCATCAAGTTGACATGTTTTGTGAGGATCCAGTTTAGGGATGACAGCAGATGTCATGGACAGAGTTATATGCATATCACTCAATAGAGACTCAGTTCTTAGTGGAAAGTCAGGAAAAGAAGATATTCCAGATGAGTCAAGAGTAAAATTTGAAGAGAATTTATGAGTAAAGCATTCTGTTTCATTAAAAGATGTTAACACCTCAAATTGAATGAAGAGAGCTGAGATAGAAAACTTATTCTTATTTAGTACTATCATAGAGCTGCCAGCAATCATGAAAACCAAACTTATTAGCGGCACTTATACAGTACCTCATTCTATCAGAAAACAAAGATTTATCCTATATGAAGATCTGTTTACAATTATTACAAGTAGACACCAAGAGATGTCTGTTGTGATCAGAACTATCATGCTGGTACAGCTGGAAAAAGTGATTCCTGTGGGCTATAGTGGCTGAACAAGCTGGTGCAAATCAAGAAGAAGATTGTGGTTTCAAGAAGGTAGAAAAGCATTGATGCCAGCCATAACCCAAGAAGAATCCTTTGTGGCACAGTTCTCAATGGGAAGGTTAAGAATATCAGTCCAAGAGGGCATCTTGAAGAAAGCCATGAAATGAATCACAATTAGTACATTGATAAAGGAGGCACCGTGGAGTAATGGATAGTGGCTCAGATTGAGGAATCGGAGAGCCGAGTTCGAATTTCGGTTGAATCCATTACATTCACTTACGTGCTAATATTCTTGGGAAAGGTATCAATCCTCTTCTTCTCCTCCCAGCTGTGGGTAAATAGCAGAATAAGCTGGGTTCTATAGCCTCGTCAGTCATGTATTGAAAGATACATGATCGCCTAAGCATGCATCACGCATGGCACATAACTGACTGACATTGATAACAGAAGAAAGTTTTGTGAATAGGAGTTTCTTCTCTAATAGACAACTCAAAAAAAATATCAAAAGATACTACAGTGTGATCCAAATTGCTAACAATGAAGTAAAGAAGCATGCTGATCAGATGATTTCTGAGGGAAACAAGTGGGGAAATCCATTATTTTACTAAGATATTGAACAACAGAAAAATTAAAAATCTGATACCAGCAATATCAGTAACATTAGAATGTTTAAGCCACTTGATGTGATGAGCATTAAAATCACCAAATACAAAAATGTTTGTACATGAATGTAGAGAGAGTACCATTTATATATTGTCAGAAATTTTATCTAATAACATCAGAAATAGACGACTAAAATTTATAGCACATATAATGAAGAACGAAGGCTTAGAAATTTTGACACTCACAGGACATACTGAAGGCAGAGGAAAGAAGTGCATGACCTATCTATCAAGCTTGGGTAAGTGATTGGCAGAACAGGGAGTAGGAGAGATAGCAAAAAGACAAAATTTGCTGGGAGCTACAAAGGACAGGAAATTGTGGAGAACCATGATCACTGAAGATGTTAATAGGTTGGGAAAAGAACTACTTTATAGAATTCCAGCTTGATTTTGTGCTAAAACATTTTATGGCTGTTTAATTTATAAATATATAGATATATTTTTAGATATTAATATTTGTAACAGTTTATATAGCAAATTGCCTATCTCAATAGATAAGAATTTCAAAAGATTTCAGGAAAAGATTAGCAAGACTAAAATCCTAAATCCTACAGATACTGTAGGCTACCAAATACAAGTACCAGCACAATTAAATTATTTCCAACAATGCTTCACCTCCTCAATAAGATAGTGCTCATTTGGTATGGCATGTATATTGTTTTTAAATGATCAATTTGGTTTAAACTTATATAAAAATTTGAAGTAGAAAATTTATATCAGTCCGTTATGTGCCATGCATGATACACGCATAGGCGATCATGTATCTTCCAATACATGAGTGACGAGGCAGATTTTTCCCACAGTAGGTTGCCATTTTTTTCTGTGGTAGACCAGTTGCCATCCAAAGCTATAGAACTCGGTCTGTCCTGCTATTTACCCATAGCTGAGGGGAGATGAGGATTCATACCTTTCCCAAGGGTATTAGAATGTAAGTGAATGTAATGAATTTGACTGGAATTCAAACTTGGCTCTCCGACTCCTCAATCTGAGCTGCTATTCATTACTCCACCGTGTCTCCTCATATATATATATATATATATATATATATATATGTATGTATGTATACATAAATGGACACTGAGGTCAACACCAAGCAGCAACAGCCTGTTTCATGCTTGATGCTTAATTGCAATCTTCAGGCTTGAAGATTATAGTCAAACATGAAACAAACTGTCAATGCTTGGGGTTGATGTCCACTTTTATATTTAGATAAACTCTGTCTCTGATATTGACCACTTTTACACATAAATATAGTATGCCTTAAAATTATATATATATATATGTGTGTGTGTGTGTGTGTGTGTGTGTGTGTGTGTATTTGGTTAAATACCATTATCAAAGATTTGTGGTTACCTTGCTATGTCATCATTTTCAATATGGTCTAGGGATTGAACTCATGACCACTAGATGACATCCATTCTTCACTAAACAATCATTATATGCACTACAACACTGTCCAAAAGTGTATCAGTCATGTATTTTTAGAATCTTTAAATTCAATGTCAGGTAGCAGTTTTGATATTTGGTTATCACAGCATCTTTGTGCCACTTTTCTTAATGTTGTTTGATTTTTGAGATGGGGAATTATCAATACACTATTGTTATAGGTATTATCATTATAGGCATAATGTTTCAACCAAATACTCTGTAGCCATCTTCAAGTATCCATCATTTTTGGCTAGATGAGAAATCTATCTATGCATTGATTATATTGTCTTATATTTGTCCTTGTAATGACTGTTCTTGTTTGTTCCTGCTAAACCAGAGCATTGTTTCACTACCTGGTCCAGGTATTGAAATTGTGACCACTAGATGAGACTATCATTATTACAGATTGTATTATACATTGTTTGCTTAAATTATTATCTTCATCTTTGTTATTATAGTTACAATAGTTGAATCATTGTATTCGCCAACTTATTTTGAGTGTCTGTTGTATTTGGTAATATTTTGGATTGACTAATAGCATGCATGGATGAGTGAAATAGCATTGGTTTACTGTATCAAGTCAACTAGCAGTTATGAGCTCAATCTCTGGATCAGGTTGTGTACATCATATACTCTGATTTAGTGTAAGAGGCAAAGAATGTCACAGGAATGAATTAACTGATTCTCTGTTATGATCAGCAGAATGAGAACAATCTCTAGTCATGTGATCAAATAAAGGGAGTTGGTTCAAAATTCTTGGAAAATTACCCACTACAACAGACACCTGGAGAATGTCACAGGAGACAGCAACCAAAACATTGTGACTATATCAACCAAGATGAGGACATGAGTTCAAGTAATATCCTCATCTGAAAAACTGCTTAGATATAAATTAACAAGCCTATCATTTTAGTTCAGACAAACTTACAATCAGATAGATTGAGAAATGAATGACCAGACAGATAATGCAAATAGTAAGCATTGTTGCTTTATTAACTGAATGTGTTTAACAAGAAGAAAATTTGAAAAACAAAAATATAGTAAATTAAAGATTATAAAAATGGAGCAAAGAGTAAAGAAGAAAAAATGGATTAACAAGCTGGGAAGAGAAGGAAAGAGAAAGGGCAGTAAAAGAAGGCAAAAGCAAATGGACAAGAGAAAGAGAAGGAAAAAGAAAAGGAAAAGGAAATAAAAGAAGCCAAATACAAATGGAAAAGTGGAAAGGAGAGAAAGCAAGAGAAAAAGAATGTAGTTAAGAATAAAGAAAGAAAGAAAGAAAGAAAGCAGGAGAATAAAGAATGTAGTTAAGAAGAGAGAAAGAAAGAAAGAAAGAAAGAAAGCAAGAAAGAAAGATAAGAAGAGAAATAAAGGAAAAAAGGAAAGGAAAAGGAAAGGTAAAACAATGAAGGACAAAAAAGAAAGACTGCAGAAGCACCAGACTAGATCTGACAGCATATCAAAGATGAAAAGCAAAGGGAAGAAATGATAATTGAATACTTACTCGAGATAACTCTTCCAGTTTACTTTGGGCATACTCTAATTTTTCTCGTTCCACATGATCGTGCGGAGTGTGTGCCAAAAGTTCATGAAGAGTAATGATGTAGCGAGGTATCTGAAAGACAAACCACATTATGTTAGCCACAACATCCCACTTAACCAGTATTCTTTTCTAATTACATTTTAATAACTGACTCTGGGGTGTTTCACTCCCTTCAATTGAAAATCCTTAACTCTGATGTCAAAACAAGGCACAACTTTACATTAATAATGTCTTTCTTTTGCTCTTGTCTCTTTTCTGATAAGCAAAACTTTATACTAAAGTTCTCCCAGTACAAGGTTTTAGAGCTACTCATGATAGAAATTTACTGTTATAATGGTTATGGTGAATGAGTGATATGAGTAAAAGAGGCAGTGACAGGAAATTAAAATTATGAGGGCAAGAGGGATAGAAAGTGACACTTGGCTTGTAGAGGTCAAAATTGTAGTATTCAGGGCAGTATCCATGTGGGAGTCTGTTCCACAAAGTAGCAGTTCTCAGGAAAATGTTGTCTCAGTGGACATTTTCTCCTTACAATTAGAATATAGTGGAAATGAGAGTAATTTGACTCTGTGGAAGTAACATGTCATATCCTAGCAGTAATGGTTTGAACTTTTGGACCTAAAGATTGGAGCTGATCTGAACATTTACCATAGAAATAACAATAGAGTAGTCACAAGCATACGATGTTGTGTTAGTAGGAATGACAGTAAGTCATCTACCCTCCACCCCACCCCAAGAACATGTTAACAATTTTGACCTCTTTCAAAGCCGGAAAGTGAGGATTGAGCAGCTCCAGCCCAGATATGGCAACAAAATTTCATTTTCGGCCCAATCTGATTGTTTTAAAGATAATCCATGACAGAAAAAGGAAGTTATGTATTTCCTGGAGTGATAGAATGTATGTGACCAAGAGTTTTATGATTTGTATTGTTTTTCATTCTTGTCTACTTCAACATTTTTGTTCACTTTTTTCTTCTTTTCATTGTTTACATTTTAGCCAATGCCCTCTTCAACCTTCCTCAGACATCCCTCACAGCTGTTAACTGCATTTTTTTTAATCATTTCACAAGGAAATAAAAGCCACTCGGATACAGGAGTTATTGAGAGGGAAACAGAGAAAGGACAATAAAAGAACAGGATTTAAGGAAAGAAGATAATGATTCACTGACATTGCATTTAAATTTTGCAGATCATAGTTGACAAGCAATTAGGAAGCTGGAAGACAGTTCCACAAGTGAGAAGTAAGAGAGAATAAACTATTAGCATAGAACTTATGATTACAACGAGCAATTTTGACTTTGAAATTTTGAGACCTAACTGCCAATCTAGAACCATGCTTAAATTCTTAAAATGCTTAAATCTCTACAATTTATATTTTTGTTGCCATTACAAAAGTTCTGATGACAAATACTTCCAATAATCTGTTTATTATCCACATCCTTGTGTAGTGACGAGTTTTTTTCCACTCTGCAATCCCTTTCACACAGTCAAAATCTTGCAAGTCTCTTGCTGCTCGATTGCTATTTCCATGGAAAGTGTTCAGATGAACTACATTCCTTAATTCTATCAGTTCTAACCTTCAAGACTAAGACACACCATGCCACATAGTGACCCAGCCTCATTCCATTCATATTCCATTCAAGCAGCTTTTTCCCATAAACCACTGCATTGTGGAACCAAATTCCAAGAGGATGCTTCTCCAATCACTACAACCTTAAAATGTTCAAGTCTCGAGTTAATCATTATCTTCCACACATATCCACATAAACTTTACCACTTACGCTGTATCCCTATACTTTAGGTGGCTCTTGGGACTTCTACAGGGTGATAATCATTGTAAAAAAAATATCAATACAACAGTCACTAGTAAGTATAGTCATATGCACAGATCAATGACAAGTTTGTTAGAAAACCAAATACTTGTTGTTTAAAATAAAAAAAAAAATGGAAAGAAAAGCTCATCAGAACAATCAACCATGAAAATATTTATAGAAGTGGCAAAGGGAAGCTATGTTACATCAGTGGAAAAGTGACTAAAGCCTAGATGCCAGGTCAGGACTGCTAGCATTGCTGATTCTTCTTTGGATTTTGCCAAGAATTTAGATATAGCAGAAGCACCAGATCAACTGCGACAGCATTTCAATGAAAGCATATTCTTATTTCTTTAATTTTTTTATGACACGTATCCTTTGTAGAGATTGAAGCCACAACTCATCTATTGTACATATTTTTTTAATGATCCATATTACAATAAATGTGAAAGGCACAAATCTATCTCTATTCTCTCTAGCTAGCAGGGTAGACTGAGCTCTCTAGCCTTGGGTGGTAACCAGTCTAAGAGAAGGAAAACTGTATCCCAAACTCTGGAGAAAGCAGAAATTAATAAGGAAAAGGAATCTGTGGAGAGTCCTGAGTGCTTATATCCTGAAGGGACATGTCATCAAAATATAAAAGCTATGTGAAGCCACTTCAGTATCTTTCCTAAGAAGGTTTGGTGATCCACAGATAATAAAGAAAAGAAATCTGTGGAGAGTCATGATCACCTATAATCCTGAAGAAAAGGACAGTTCTAAATTCCAAACTCTGGAGAAGGCAGTGGGAAACCATTCCACTATGTTTTACAAAAAATGCATGGCAATTCAAAATTAAAAAAGAAAAGGAATCTGTGGAGAGACATGATCACTTACATCCTGAAGGCACATTTAATATTAATACTGTGATATATGATGGGAAAGGTCAAATAATCCAATATTCAAACTGTTGTAATGTAGGCAAAAAAGATAAGGATGCTAGTCTGTAAAAGTCATTGAATGAGACAAGTATTTCATTTTAGAATTTCCCATAAAAAAAAATCAGTCTTTATCTTGTAAAATCGTTTCAAGTAAAATCATCTTCCCAGTACTCCTTTTACTCAAGGGAATACAGGTGATGAAACATTAAAAGTTGTACATTACATGATTAGTTGTGTTGCATTACATCCCAGTGATTTTTGCCAGTCAGTTTACAGTTAACATTCATATGCTACAGAGTTGTCCTTTATTTATTCTTTGTGAATATTTTCAGTGTTGCATTTTTGAAAAGAAAGATGTTTTTGTTTTGAAAAATTCAGTTACCCATCACAATAAAAAAGAGAAAACTGAAAAGTGATTGTAAATACAAATTAAATGAGCAACAAGCAAATGAGAACATTACTTACAGCTATAAATGCATTTTTACTCAATGAACAAAAACTACTAAGATACCTAGTAGCATGGAGATGAAACTTGCTGACTTCAGAAAAAGATTCATTATCGAAAGTGAAATCTGATGCTTTTAATATTTTATTCATTTCTAGGGATATTGTGAACATTTTCTAGAAATAAAAAAATTTGCTCAGAATTCTATCTGCTATTTTAGAAGAATATACAAATGTAAACAAGTATTTTGAGCTATAAAATTAATTAAAAAAAATGATATTGTGATTAATCAAAATTTTAAAAAATTAATTCAAAATCAAAAACAAAATCTCATTTGAATGATCAAAATTTGAACGATACCTTGCTGCTGTTGCCAGTAAAGAATTTAACTCCAAACATAAAAAGCAAGGCCAGAATCAAAACAGTCTTGTTGTTTGCAGAAAATCAATTCTTAAAAGGTGAATGGCTGCCAACCACTGTTTAAGACACTGATTTTTTGGTAAGGAACCTAAAGCCTGTCTGACATTTCTCATTCAAAAAGGGTTGATTAGGACACAGATTCATACAAGATTCTTTCAATGACTATAAAAGCATTTTCACTTAGTGAACAAAATCATCCCAAGGCCTGACAACGTAAAAATGAAATTTGCTGACTTAAGAAAAAATTAATGATTGAAAATGAAACAATGAGTTTCCTTCCATCACAAATGTTTTAACATTATGAATTTCTAATGATTGGTACCCATTGAATATTTCCTTGAAATAAGAAAATTTGCTCAAAATTCTATCTGTTATTTTAGAACAGTGTACAAATATAAACAAGTATTTTCAGCTATGAAATTAATTTAAAAACAAATGATATTGTGTTGATCAAAATTTGAAAAAATTATTTGCTACACTCAATAACTAATTCAAATCCAAACATTAAAAATTTGGCAAAATCAAAACAGTCAAAAGTTTCACGAAGGCAAGTAATCCTCATCTTGTTTTTAAATTAAGTTGTTAAATTATATAAAATTGTTAAATATATTTATATAAATTTATTACAAGAACTAATGGGCATATAAGAGAGGTATGGAATATCTGAAATTGTGTGCGAAAAATTGATACATAAAATGTGAAATATTAACAACTCCTGTTTTAGACATTTTTTATTGGGGAACCTAAATCCTTTTCTCATTCAAAATGGATTGATTAGGGCACTGATTCATATAAGAAGATTTTTTCAATGATTATCTGATAGCAATATCTCATTTCTAAGTAGGAATATTCTTTTTAGGAACTGAGGTTTGCATGCATTAGTGTTTAAAAAAAAGACACTTGAGCAGCATCACCCTCACTCTGTCATTCCAATTCACTACTGTTGATTGATTGATTTCTTTTTTCTGGCTTATCAACCCTTTACAGATTATTTAAAGCCAGAAGATGTTTTTAGATTGTAAGATTTTTTTTTAGATAATAATTATTTAGTGATACAAGTCTTACTAATTAACCCATAGCTGGGGAGAGAAGAGGTGGATTCATACCTTTACTAAGGGTATTTGGGTGTAAGTGAATATAACAAACCCAAATGGAATTGGAACTCAGCTCTCTGATTATCAATTCTGAGTCATTATCCATTATACCACTTGCTCATTCAAGCCTACAGCAGCTGGTATTCCCAAGTGATCACACATCTAAGTACTGACTAGGCTTGACATTGCTTAACTTCAGTGATTGTACAAGAACTGTTGTTTCCACATGATATGGCTGTAAATTATTCATTGTTGTGGTATGTCAGTAGAAAGGTAATAGTCTGGATGATTAGTGATAGGAAAAGATTATTTAGAATTTAATTTAAAGTTTATTAGCATAAAAAGGTCATGTTAGAAATCAGATTGCAAGTGAAAGTTAATAGTGTAGTGGGGGGGGTTCTCATTTCTGCTCAACTGAAGATCAAAAGATTTTTGAAGGTTGTTGAAACAGCACATTGAATAGGTATTGAATTAAAGTGCCCATAAAATATAACTTAATGCAAAAAGATCTGGGTGATTTGCAACTGAATGATAATATTGTGGGATCTGGGATAATATTTTAGTGTTTCCATCTGTGTTCCACTGGAGGGAATTCATTGAGTGACTTTCTTTTTATGGATTGATAATTTTTGTGGGTTATTTAAAGCCAAAATATATTTCAAATTGTATGACGTTGCTTACAGTACCTGGTGTTTCCAAGCAGTCACCCATTTAAGCATTGATTAGGTTTGACACTGCTTAACTTCCATGATCAAACAAGAACAACTGGAGAGAGGATTTCTCAAGGGAGATTTTTTTTTTTTACAGAAAAGTTCACCCTATACAAGGCCTGGGGCCACTTGAGTTTGAGGGTTACATTATGATTAAGGAATAGTTTATATGTATAGAAGAGTAAGATAACAGTTAACTCTAGACTTGAACAGGTTAAGATTGTAGTGATCAAGGAAACATCCTCTTGGGAGTCTGTAAGTGTAATGCAATGTAAGTAATGTAATGTAAGTGACATGGCAGGTCCTAGCCATGAAGCTTAGATCTGCTGGAACCAACGAATGTAGTTCATCTGAGCATTTTCCATGGATGTAGTGATAGAGCAGTAACAAGCTCATCACATCCTGCATGTGAGAGAGAGTTTGGAGGGTGGAAAATAATTCTTCTCAAACAAGGACTCAGAGATGCTTTGGAAAGATGAAAAGTAAAGACTGAGAAGCTCCCACCCAAATATGACAGCAGTACTCCATTTTGGGCCTAATCTGGCTCTTATAAAAGAAAAGGATAGCATGAGGAGTCAGGTACTTATTTGAGCGGTACAGGCAGTTGATCATTTTACCTGCATCTTTAGCAATGGATTGTATGTAAGAGTTACAACAGATCGTATGTATAACTGCTGAATGCTAATTATAGAGTATTATTCCTTATTTACATATAAGTAAAAAAAACTGAGTCTCCAGAAATAGCTCCATTTTTGCATATAAAACACAAGATATTTTTCTCTATCCAGCTTGCGGGTAATAGCCATGTGAACTGCTTTCTCTTTCGTATTTGGTCGTCTACACGAAGAACAACAGTTCAAAATCATTGAAAAGAGATCAGAAAATAACTCTATTATCTTTCTTAAGAAAAAAAACATGGCAAGGAAAGGTTTGCAGATATTAAAGAAAAAGCAAACTTTGTTAAGTTATGATTGCCTATAAACTGGGGAGACATGGTATTTAAAAATAAATGAATCATTTGTAATTATTTAATCATATTCTAAATGCTTTCTGAAATCCTATGACAAAATATTTTCATTATCCTTTATATATTTAAAATTATTATATTTACCATTTTGTCTATTATTTTATTTGACACAACTTAAATTTACTGGTCTACCTCTTAAAAAAAGGGAAATGTTTTTGTAGTTTAACCTTCATTAGACCTTTCCCTTCCTTTCAATATGTTTCTGAATCAAAAAATTTTGATGTTTTTTATCATTTTAGAAGTGAGCTGACCCTGTTCATAATACAGTGTCAAATAGATTCCTGATATCATAAAGAGTTATTTGTACTTTGTTTTTATTTACAAGTGTTAAGTTTGAAAATGGACTTACATCATTGATAACTGAATACTACTGATGTTGTCCATAGAAGAAAACAACACATAACCTACTTGGTGTGCTTGAGTGAATGGATGGCAGAGCAAGGTTTGGGAGAGACAGCAAAAAGAAAAAAATTATTAAGAGCTACAAAGGACAGGCAGGGCCTATGAGAAGTGGGTCCAGCCAATACTTTGTTCCAGGGGCCAAGATTTCAGAAGGGATCCACAGCAACCATGTAACACCCATCTCCTTGGAGAACAAGCACTTTTTACCAACTCCAGCCTGACATTTATATACTCAAACATCACTATACAGATCACACAACACTTACTTCTGTTTATTAGTATTTATTATTATTTATTCTAGGCCTAGTTGTATAAACATATGATAACACCAAGAGTATCTCCCTACAGCCCGAAGTAGTTGTATAGATGCATAAATTAACATAATGATGTGACTAGTGTGCACCAAAATTTTTGCATCATCATGTGCCTGTATGTATTATTATTCTGTTTTACAAGTACTTTATACATTTTAATCTGATCACGGAAACAAAGTGTTTAAGAGACATTACGTGTAGATTTACTGGACATTAAATCCTTAATTTTATGTGTAGATTTACTGGACATTAAATCCTTAATTTTGATAAAAATCTTTGCCTGTCTTGAGGGCTCCAAAGGGGTCTTGTATCACCTTGCAAAATTCCTCTTGGAGGCCCTGAGGACAGTAAATTGTGGAGAGCCATGATCGCCAACATCCAGAAGGGATATAGAAGAAGTTTTGCCTTCTCATCGGATGTATTCAACCTATACAGTGAGGCGATTCTGAGAGAATTAGAAGTCCAACCAGGATTCATTATTGATGGACACAATCTTAACAATATTAGATATGCAAATGATACAGTGTTCATAGCAGACATGGAAAGGAAACTACAAATCAAAAGAACTAGGTATAAGCTACAAGAAGACAGAATGCATGGTTATCAGAGGAAGGATAGTGCAACACTGAGATCTGAAGACGTATTGAGATGGCCAAAGCTACATTCCAAAAGCTAAGAAGAGTATTAAGAGACAGAAAAAAATAGTTAGAAACAGCTAACATACCAATTACCATTAGAGGTGAAGTGAACAAATTCTGCACTTTCATTCCAGTATGATCACCAAGGAGTGAAGAAAAAGCCTAACTTTCATTGCACTGGTTGCTTGGGCAGTGAATGCTGAATGTTTCCTTATAAGGAAACATGTAATATTACCATTGCCATTAGAAATGAAGAGAACAGATACTACACTTTGATTCCAGCCCAATGTCCAAGGAAGAAAGAAAAGTGTAACTCATGGAGCACTGGCTGCTTGTGCAATGAAGGCCGAATGTTTTCACATAAAAAATTAATACAGTGAGGCGATTCTGAGAGAATAAGAAGTCCAACCGGATTCATTATTGATGGACACAATCTTAACAACATTAGATACACAAATGTACACAGTGTTGATAGCGGACATGGAAAGTAAACTACAGGATCTCCTACAAAAGGCAGTAAAAGAAAAGGAGAAGGAAGAACAATAGCTGCCAGTAAAAGAAAGATGTGAATTCTGAATTAGAGTCACCAAAAGTGAGCAAGAACAAAAATTTTAGTACCTAGGAAGAACTTTAACATTTTTAAAATGTGACACTGAAATCTGAAGGCATATTTGAATAGAGAAAGATGCCTTGCAAAAGTTAAGCAAAGTATTAGGAAACTTTTGTAAGAAAGAAAGAAAACAGTACTGGATTGTTATGTAATATCGGTACTCCTATATAGAAGTGAATTCTGGACAGTCGCCTCACAGATGGGGAAGAGACTTGAGGCAATGACATGAACTGAACGTGTGAGTAACGAGAAAGTTTCAGAGAAAATGGAAACAAAAAGGACACTTAAAATAAGAAAGCAGTAATTTCTAGTGCACCTTATGAAGAAAGAAAGTTTTGAAAATTTAACATTCAAAGGACAAAGGAAAGTAGTGAATAACCTACCTAACAAGTTTGGGTAAATGGTTGAGAGTACAGGGAATAGGAGAGATAGCAGCAGCAACAACAACAACAATAACAAGAGCATGCAGTTACCAGTTAATCTTCAAAAATTGTTAAAAAATTCTTCCCAGTTTTTTATTGTAGTGCCTATTATTAGGCTTTCTTTGGGGTGTGTCTGTTGCATCCTTTTTTTCTTCTCTTGCAAAGGTATGAGGAAGTGAAACATTGACAATTAGAGAAAACAGAATTGGTAAATAAATTCTAAAATGTGACTAATGGTGCTTACAAAATAACCTTGGAGAACACTATCAATCCTCTCAATGAATGAGTGATCATTTCGACAAAGCAATCTTCTTATCTTCCCAAGAAGCAGTCAACTCGTACATTTTTATTTTTATCTTCTTCATTTCAAAACACCACAGTCCAACAGAATATTAGAATTTTGTGCTAATCATATTAAAATATAAACAGACAAGAGTGAAAGGGATTATTTATTTATTTTGAGAATGTTACTTTTTGCTGAGCCCTCTTGTGTAGATTGTCAATAAATTGATAATGTTTCATCACCATGGAGCAGATCCTAAATTTATCCCAATCCTGATGAGTGGTCACACCCTCAATTAGGCTTCTTGACTTGAACATCTATTGGGTTTAAATCTCATTCCAGACCTCAAATTGAACTCGTATATTTGTGCCATTGCTAAAGAAGCTGGAAGAATCAATCCGGAAAATACCTGCTACTATGTTTTATCTTTACAAGAGTTACATCAGGCCAAGAATGGAGTTCTGCTACCATATCTGGATAGGGATAGCCTTGACAGTATTCAAAAGCAATTATATGGGCTTATGGGAGATAAATTATTTTCCACCCTGTAAACTTTATTCCACAGACAAGATGTTGTTAGCTTCTCATTACTCTATCATTATTGCTGTGGCAAATGTTCAAATGTATTACATTCCTTAGTGCCACCAGTTGAGACCTTCACAGCTAGGACCTGCCATTCCATGCTTAAGGTGGCAAACCATCCCCATTCTCTTCAGATTCCTTTTTGGTAAGGAGGCAGTTCCACTCAAACTGCTTCTACCTCAAACTGTTACTTTGTGGAACAGACTCCCAAGAGGATTTTTTCTGGAAGACTACAAACAAGTACATTATCTATTCTACATATTTTCATAATAGGTACTTCTTGCTTCCACCTCCCATCTCATAAAAAAAAAACAATCAGTAATCCTCTACCCTAAGTGGCTCTTTGGCCTTGTATTGCGTGAACTAAAGTGAAACAAAAAATTAATAGTAAGAAAATGAAGTGCATAGTGTGAGCAAAAGAGGCATAAAGGAGAATGTATTGTTGAGAGCAGCAGAAAACAGGAAGCTGGGGAGAGCTATGATTTCCTTTGTATTAAAGAGACATAGAGAGAGAAACAGTTCTTCAATGATCTTTCACATCATCTCATGTCATGAGTCCTGTAAACGATGAGGGTCTGACGGGCATCAGATGTACTGCAGCTATAGCTATAGCAGCAGTGGTGTAGCTGTGGCAATACAGCCTGACAGAGCTCATCTCTCTTCAGACTGGTTTTAAATTCAGAGTTTCCCTTCTCCTAGATTGGTTGTCACCTCAAGGCAAGAAAGCCCCATCAGCTCAGTTATTTGATCCATAATCGGTTGTAAGAGAAGAAATGAATTCATACCTTTTTGAAGTGTATTAGTGTATAAGTGAACAAAACAAGTTCGGACAAGGTTCAATGTCAATTTCTCTTTCCAAGTTGCTATCTGTTACGCCACTTGTATATCCAAATGACTTTTTTTTTCTTCTTCTCCTTCTTCTTGTTCTTGATGATCAGCTCTCTCCACAACTCCCTATATTTAGTAACATTTGTCTTTTTACCACCCCTCTCATCTGTTCTGCTATCTATTCACACAAGCTCATCAGGTAGGTGGCCTGCTACCATCCACTGTTCCTTTTGCCTTTGCTATGTCTTGTGAGTATCAAATTTTCAAATCCTGCTTTCTTCATTATGTCAGTTGTCAAATTACTTTTTACTAATTCTTAATAATGAAGTCCTTGTTCTGAAATTAAATTTTTGAGATTTGTTTTAAAATTTACACTGCTTGCTTATGCCTTCATTTTTTTTTTTTTTGATAAAGTTTCTTTTGATGAAGCATTTTCCATCTTAAAGATTTCTTATAGATTACCATCTGAGTTTATTTTTTGATTTTATTCCAGTGTACTTCACTTTTCTTTTATACATGTTCTGCTAAGCTTGATTTACTTGTAGCTACTTAAAAACCATGGTAGAAACAATAATGAAGATAATAATTTGAAAAATATGTGGAAGAACATAATCACTTTATTTTCAGGCTATATCAGTAAATGCACAAATATATCTTGAAGCAAAATGTATGAGTCGGGCAGGAGACCAAGTGCTGAAATATTCTCAGTACGAATCACTTCTCAAATTGGATCTAACAACCTTCAAGAATTTTTTTGAATGGCAAAGAGATTTCATACCTATTTGATTTCCATTGTTAACTCATATTATGGGATAGAGGTAGGATTTCTTTTTTTGACTATTCAAATTTTTCAGGCCTGATTATTCATCTAGAAAAATATATTACTCCCTCTGTCCCATAATAGTTGTTTCAGTTAAATACACATTTCATATACTAAATGTATCAACTATTATGGGACAGAGGTAGGATCTTTCTTTTTGACTCATCTTCATATTTTTCAGGCCTAATTATCTCCATTTTGTATATTTCATTTAGAAAAATATATTACTGCCTCTGTCCCATAATAGTTGTTTCATTTGAATACACATTTCATATACTAAATGTATCAACTATTATGGGACAGACATAGGATTTTTCTTTTTGACTCATCTCCATATTTTTCAGGCCTAATTATCTCCATTTTGTAGATTTCATTTAGAAAAATATATTACTGCCTCTGTCCCATAATAGTTGTTTCATTTGAATACACATTTCATATACTAAATGTATCAACTATTATGGGACAGAGGTAGTACAATTTATCATTACTAATTCAGTGCCTGTCACTTCCCTGATGGTTAGATGAATAAATCTAAAGTGTTCTTTCAATTACAATTCAGTATTTATTAGAAAATAAACCCAGTTTAAATAGAGAAGGAGTTATAAAAATTTCCCATTACTCAGTTTTTTTTGCCAGGCTGAAAGCAAAATTAACCCTTGTAACATAGATGCTGCTTTCAATTTCATTCAAATTGTGTCTATTTATATTTTATTTCAATGACTGTTCCACTGAATTTAGGGTAAAAAGATAAACTATATAAGACTGACTGCTAAAAGCTGAAACAGCATAGAGATCAGATGAGACATGCTAAACTCAATATAATAAAATGGAAACATATAATTATATAATAAAAAATATTTCTAGTTATTACAAATAAATTCTGAAAACTTCAATAAAATCTATTAACCTAATATTTTTAGAGTTTAAATAATCAAGTTTTTTTTCTTGTCTCCAACTTTATGATTTTATTGCTCAGCCCATAGTAGGGGTTGTCCAGACCTATAGGAGAGGAATGTATTAATCCAATGTTTTATTTCAAACTCTGTCAAAGTGTGTGTATGTGCATGTGTGTGTTTGCTTGTGTGTACATTAAATCTCACAAGCACATATAAGTCATACAGCAGAGACAAACATACATATATACATATATATTAGCCAGGTGCATGCAAAGTCACATGCAGACAGTGTGTGATGGACAAAGAATCAGCTTTTCTTTTATTAGAGAGGTTCCATCACTTTCCTATAATTTTTGGTGACATTTGCATACACATTTCATAGCTTTCCTTATATGGTACTTCAACCTCATAAATTTAGGTGTCGTACTAGATTAATAACTAGTTATCATTATTTTACATCTTTTTTTTAATTACTAATGTTCACCCTATACAAAGCACAAGGGCCACTCAAAGTAGATGGTTACTGAAATCAGTTCTTTCATGAATGGTAAGAATAAGGGGTACAGTTTGTGTGGATACGTGGGAGAGATAATGGATAACACAAAACTTGAAGAGGTCAAGATTGTAGAAGTGAAGAAAAACATCTTCCTGGTATTCTCTTCCACAAAGCAACAGTTCTTGGGAAAAAGCTATCTAAATGAAACTTACTCCTTACTAAAGGAATATGCAGTGGTTTGCCTCAATGTATGTGAGGTGGCAGTTCTTAATTGGTGGGTTTAGAGTTGGTGGAACTAAGGAATGTAGCCCATTTGAACATTTTGCTATGGTAGAGTAATGAGTGGCTTGCAATATTCTATCTGTGGGAAAGGGGTTGAAATAGCTATATGTAACTGTAAGTTCTATTCTAGTAGTTTCTTCTCTCACACTTCTCATCTGTGGAACTCTCTTCCTGCTTCTTGCTTTCCTGTCAACTATGATCTTCAAAAAATTATCTTCAGTTTTTCTGAATATTGTTCATTTATTGTCCTTTCTCCTCACTGACGTCTTCTCATTTCATTACACTCTCAGTAACCCCTTGTACCTTAGTGGGTGAAATAATTAATTGCTTGGGGTGAAATAATTAAGAAAAAATCTAACAATTATTATGGGGCAGAAGTAGTATTATATTATTATTTATATTTTTGTCAGTCAAATTTTTCGACTGAAATGAAAATTCACATTTTTATTTGTTATTCTTAAATATTCTTATCATATTTAATACACATAATTCATCATTATAACAAGGCATCAAGATTTTATAAACATTTGGTATGTGTACTTTTAGATAACTAAAGCTAATAAAAACAACATTTTAAAAATCCTATATACAGGACGTGGGGTATCATGACTCTCCACAACTTCCTTTCCATTGAAGCCCTAAGCAATGTTTGTCGCCTTATTATCTCTCCCAACCCTGTTGTGCCATCCATTTACACAACCTCGTTAGGTAGTGCAATAAATATTGAATATATGTATTTTTAATATTTAGGGTATTGCTGATTTTACCTCACTAAACAATTTTCATATAGCAAACACTGAATTACTTCCCTTACATTTCTTTAATTAGCCTCATATTCTGATAGCTCTTTTGAAAAGTCATACATTTGAACTAAAAGCAGCAAATAGCATACAGAATGCAATATAATTTATTTTAACTATTTTTTCCATAAATGAAAACAGTAATATAATTAAATCACTGGGAAGAAAATTCAGTTATACATTTAAATTTAAATCTGATGATATTTGAAGCTGATACATTCAGGGAAGCAAGAAAAAATCCCAGGATTTTTGGAAAAATTTTGCTGGCATCTACCCTAGACCTTATGAATTTAAGTGCAGTTAGGTCTCATCATTTTACCATTGACTAGATGTAACTGTAAAAGCTGGGGCGGTAGCCATTCGTTGCTCGATTTTATTTAATTTTTTTTTTACTCTTTGAAACCTTGACTTCATGAACTTAAGCACAGTACTAGATTGGCAGCTAGGTCTCATTATTTTACAGTTGAAATGGTGAGATATAACTGTACATTTGATGCTAACAGTTTCTTCTATCACACTTCTCACTTGTTCAATTCTCTTCTGGATTCTTGCTTCCCAGTCAACTTTGATCTTCAAAAATTTAAATGTAATGTCAATCATTATCTCCTGTCTTCTTAATTCTTGTTCATTTATTGTCCTCTCTCCTTAATACTATTTTTTCTTATATTATCTAACACTCAGTAACCTCTTGCATCTTAGTGGCTTTAATATCTTGCTTGGGGTAAAATGGTTAAAAAATACATACATACATACATACATATATATATATATATATATATATATATATATATATATATATATATAGAGAGAGAGAGAGAGAGAGAGAGAGAGAGAGAGAATCAGAATAATTCTCTAATAGTAACATTTTGGTTTTATAAATTCTTGTTGTAGTATTTCCACAAATATTATATCCTTTCGAATTTCGGAGTGTATATTTCTATTATGTGGATCCACAAAATGTTCTTTGGTGATAAATAATTTGAATTATATAAATAATTACCTAAAAATGACTAAAAATTCAATATGAGGCAAATTAAAGAAATATAAGGGAGGTAATTCAGTGTTTTCTCTGTTGAAAACTGTTTAGAGTTGTAAAATCAACAGTACCTAATATTTGCATAAAATCTTTTGTAAAAAATGTGTACACAACAAAAACGTATGTAAATATACTTTATGTCTTGCACCACTCAAACATCTGATGTTTATCGTAAGTGGCTCCTACACTTAGCATGTTTAATCACTTCTGTTATAAAATAACTTTTCTTTTTCATCTTAAACAAAATTAATAATAACTGCGACAATGACTGATTTTTTTCCATAATGCTTAAAAGTTAATAGACAATTGTTGCAACTTTTTGATTCCAAAATAAGGAATGGCCCCTAGTTCATTGAAATTTGCCAATCATTAATTTGTCAATTCCTAACTTCAGAGGAACAGGTAACAAAAAATAAAAATGGGAAGACTTTTGCAACAAGATCGTTTTTTACTTTGTCAGATGTTTCACAGAAAATGAGATTTTGAAATATAATTCAACTTGTCTGTCTTGTAGAGAAATATTTTAAATTTTACTTAAAAAGTGTTTAGAATGAAGCAAAAATATGTGTGGGTGGTCAGACAGCATATTGCCAAATAACAGTCTTGTTGTGTTATATGTACATTAGTGTAAATAAAGACTGTGTTTATATGCACTTATACTTAGTTGTGAGTAAAAGAGGCAACACAAGGTGTGAGTTACATATTGGGGATGCCAGAATCAAGCAGATGTGAAAATTCAACTAAGTGAGCAGCGTACTACTAACTAACAAATGATGGAAAGTGTAACACTGAAGTTCGAAGGGAAATAGGAATAGCAAAAAAGGCTTTCCAAAAACTGAGTAACTAATTGGATCAAAAAATACTGAAAACAATGCAAAAGGGTGCTGGATTTCTATGCACTGTTTCCTCTCTTTTGTAGATGTGAATAATGTCCAATATAATTCTATAAAAGAAAAAACTTATGACAAAGATGTGTTTCTCTACCAACGAATGTTGTCAATATATTATGGACAGAGCATAAAACAAAGAAATTTTATAATAAGAACTGCAAGGAAATGTTTGCTAGCAATAAAAAAGAAACGGTGAAAATGTCTGGGATACATAATGAGGAAAGCAGTCTTGGAGAATTTAACACTCACAGGAAACAAAGAAAGTAAGAGAAGCAGATATAATCATTGAGTAACCTTGACAAATGGATAGAGGAATAATTGCTACAAAAAAAAAAAAAAAAGAAAGAGGGATACTAAGGCAACAAAAACCAGAAAGCTGTGGAAAGCCATGGTTGCCAATGTCTGAGAGGTTAGCTTTGTGTAAGTGTACGATAAGTAAAGACTAAGTAAGATAAGGGAAAAGAATGAAACAGTAAGAAGAGTCAGTGCGTGTATGTTAGTATATGAGTCTGAGTAGGTGGGTGGCTTGTCCAATTACCTATGTGTCAGAACTGCCCGCTAAGTGCGTATAAGAAGAGTAAGTCTGTATATATACGCCGTATCTTTTTAAGTACTTCTTTCATTGCGTGGTGTATGTGTGCAAATGTATGACCGTAAAATAATGTGTAAAAGTAAGAGTAGTTGTCCTTCTCAAATTTATTCATTATCATTATTTTTTTGTTTATTCAATAAAACACCCCCCGCCAAAAAATCGCAGTCTCTAAGTGTTGACTCTTTTTTAGCCTTTTTTAGTCTTTCTTTAATTTTTAGTTAGAGAATGGCGCCAAATCATTTTTTTTACCTCACAGCATCGTCTAGGAAAATTTCACGGCAATGCACCTCCTATGAATTGATACATCAAAAATTAAAAATATACGCCGTATTATTGTTTTTTTTATTGTCCCATTGCGCGTATATACGTGTGTGTGTGTGTGTGTGTGTGTGTGTGTGCGTGTGTGTGCGCACGCGAGTAAGTTTTTGTTTTTAATAACATGTCCATTCAGCTTCAGGACGTAGATAATTATGGCTCTCCACAGATACCTGTCTTTTCTTTCTTTTTGTTCTTTTACACAATTTGTGAATTGCCACGGTTTGTTTCCAAAGATAGTGTGGAGTGGTTTCCTGTTCCTTTCTCCAAGACTTGCTGCCATCCAAGGCGAGAGAACCCAGTTTAATGATATTCTTCTTAAATTTATTTTCACGAACCCATAGCTTTTGGGTAGAAAGCAGAAATAGATTTTTGCCTTTCCCAAGACACGACCGGCGGGATTTGAACTCGGCTCGTCTATTTCTCTTACTTTTCATGCCGATATAACTGATCAATGCGATGTGTTTGTAAAAGAAAAAAAGGCTCTTACAAACACATGGTAGGCACATAGAGTAGTAAAAAGTAAAATTTTTAAAAATATATACGTCGTATTATCGTTTGTTCCATTGTGTATATAAGCAAGGTGCCTGTGTAAAAAAAAAAAAAAAAAAAAATACGGGTGTATATGACGAAGAGGAGATATACGCCGTATTATTGTTTGTTTGTTTGTTTGTTTTTGTGTGTGTGTATGTGTGTGTGTGTATGTGTGTGTGTGATTATATGCAAGTATTTGTAATAAAGATAAAGATATACTCCGTGTTTGCTTTTTAAATTTATCCCAATAAATGTGTGTGAGTGTGTGTGTGTAAAAAGAAA
Organism: Acanthosepion pharaonis; assembly: GCA_903632075.3. Taxonomy (NCBI): domain Eukaryota; kingdom Metazoa; phylum Mollusca; class Cephalopoda; order Sepiida; family Sepiidae; genus Acanthosepion; species Acanthosepion pharaonis. Next base: position 3,033,082 of record CAHIKZ030000813.1, read on the forward strand.
GGATATTGCTATGTCATAAAGTTATGATATATAAAATAAATTAATTATACAAAGATATACGCCGTATTTATGATTTGTTGTGTGTGTCTCATTGTGTGGTGTATGTGTGTCTTTTTTTTATATATCCAGACTGAATACCTGCACACAGGTGTGTGTAAGTATGTTTTTTTTTTAGTTTATAATACGGCGTATATATACGTCGTACCTTTTTTCTCTGTGTGTGTGTATGTGTTTGTGTGTGTGTGTGTCTTTCTAATCAGCGATGACTTGAGTTATTTTTTTTAAATAATTGATCAGTTTTGTTTTGTTTCTTTTTAATTTATTTTGTTTCTACATCTTTATCAAGGCTCAACATCGAACATATTGGTAATTTTTTTTAAAATCAATTTTCAAGGTTAAAAATTTACCCAGACATTTTTTAAGGAAAAAATAAAAGAAAAAGAAAAAAAAAGAAATGATAGCATCATAAGAAAAAAGAAAGATGAAATGAAATCGTTAAAAATATATTTAATTTTTCAGATAAGCTCAAGGAAGACAAAAAAAGCAAAGAAAATAATGACAATTATTGTCTCTCCTAGGACAGTAATTTTTAGACACACGTAAATAATATTCAACAGATTTGTTAAAAAAAAAAATGATCAAAGTCGTTCTTTCCTATTTTTTTTATGGAACTCATGTCATCAAAAGGTGGTTCATCATGAAAATAAAGAGAAAAGAAGACATTCCTTCTTGTGTCCATCAATAAAATTGATAACAAATGTCGTTTTGTCTTATCATCATCAAAGTAAAAACAAATCACGACAAGAAACACAATTCGATCATTAACCATTCGATTATTATTATTATTAATCATTTAAAGATCGAAGCCAACCTGCATGATTGTTGATTGCATCGCAGGCCGAAAATGCATCTCCCCCCCATTTTTTTCTTTTCTTTTTTTTTTTTTTGTAAATGATTTGACAGCTGAAAACAAAAAAATGAATATAATAAATAAACAAGTAATGTCCGTGGAAATCAAAGGCAGAACTATTGTTATAATAAAAATCACTTACTGGGAAGAAGAAGAAAGACTTCCATTCATTTGGGCGTTTTGTTAAAATCACAACAACAACAACAACAACAACAACAAAATTTCGGCGGCTGCCCTTCGAAATAAATTAATTAGCAAACCTAAAAAGCGGGAATAGATAAATGCGTAAGAAGACTTCGGAATTGAAAAACCAAATCGGAAAACGATTAAAAAAAAAAAAAAAAATAGAAAAAAAAAAAGTAAGAATAGAAAGAAATGCAGGAAGAAGAAGAGACAACAAAAAAAAGCGACCGCTAAAGAAATCCCAACAAGCCGCGTCGATGGGAATTGTAATCCAAGGGAGATAACTCTTTAAAAATAATGTAACATTAAGATTGGGTTGCCTCCCTTATAAATGCCAGTGGTCTTGAGATAGTTTGAATTGTAAGTATATATAGCAGAAATTTCAAAATTTAACGAAGAATGATTTCTGTAAGTTTATTAACACACCCACACAGAACTTAGACAATTAAGGCTCTCCACATATTCCCGTTTTGAATTTGAATTCAACCATTCTCCTTCAATCCAAGGCTTAGAGAGCTGAATTCATTCTACTAGGGAGCTCAATCTAAGCAGCTATTTAAAATCTAGCCACTAGCTGGAAGAGAAGATTATATATATATATATATATATATGTGTGTGTGTGTGTGTGTGTGTGTGTGTGTGTGTGTGTGTGTGTGTGTGTGTGTGTAAGTAAAAATTTTAGATAGAGTATATCTGCAAAAGGACAATGTGAAAAACAACAAAAGGAAAACTTAGCCAACACATCTCCTCTGAGGGACCTTTTCAAGGTAAATGTAAGGAGTTTATTTTGTGACAAGTATGTATATGCAAGAACAAAAATGTTATTGGGTTTTCAAAATTTTTGGTATACAATATTCATCAGTTTAGCGGAAAATTCAGGCAAGTTCATAAGCATAAGGAAATACAGTTCAATGCATAATAAACAAAAGTGAGTAGGAGGTAATTTTCTTATGTATGTAAATTAGTATTTAAATAAATTTGGATTAGGATTAATTTATGTTATATGTTTTAAATAACATGAGGTTATGTATTTAACCATTTTCTTTGAATTTTTCAGTATTTTTGTGGTCAGTATCTTGTCTTGGGAGAGTCGTAAATCTTACAGGAAAGGAAATATTAGGAAAATTCCACTGCACAGATTCATATGTTAATACAATTTCATAGTGGCACTTTCAAGAATTTTCTTTATAAATAAGTTACCTTCTTTTTTAATAATTTTTCATGAACACCTCTATAACATAAAGTTTGAAAAAGCAATAACATTTTTGCTCCTGTATAGAAACACTTGTTGCAAAATAAAATCCTTACATTTGCCTTGACAAAATCCCTCACAGGACAAAATGTGATAGCTAAGATAAGTTTTCCTTTTGTCTTTTTTATATATATATATATATATATATATATATATATATATATATATATATATATTTAAATTCCATATATACTTTATATGTGTGGTGCTTATTGGAAAGCACTCAATATCAGTGACAGCTAACATATTTAGTTGAATGGATATGAGTTTGTGACGGTCGGTTTCATGTTTATTCAATAATAATATAAAATAAAAAGTTAGTTTGAATTTTGGAAAATTTATCAATAACACAAAAACTATTCATAAATTTGAAAGATTTAATAAAAAATTGATAGACAAAACTTGTCCATATTATTTAACAAAAAATGTTTCAGGAAAAAATATATATATATATATATATATATGTGTGTGTGTGTGTGTATGCATGTGCGTATGATCTTGTATTCTTGTATATATATATATATATATATATCACAACCATCTGAGAGAATTAAGAATTAACACTAAATCTTAGGCTAATGCATCAGCCCATATGACGGTCAACCCTTCAGTATGCCTATCCTATTTGTTTGCAAATCCTGTGCAAGATTGATCTCATTTGAAACAAACATAAAATCTGAACTGAAAAACACTTAAACATAAAAAATGATGAGAGTCCATCATCATCCTCATCATCATTATATATATATATATATATATATATATATATATAATTTCTCCCCAAGCAAGGCAATAAAGCCACTAAGACACAAGGGGTTACTGGGTGTGAGAGAATATGAGAAAAGAAGAAGAACACTATTTAGGAGCAAGAACAATAAAACGACAGAAATTAATACGACAGAAGATAACGACATTGCATTTACATTTTTGAAAATCAAATTTGGCTGGGAAGCAAGAAACTAGAAGAGAGTTTCACAAGGAAAAACCATGAGAGAATAAATTGTTAGCATAGAAATGACGATTACATCTAGCTATTTCAACTGTAAAATGATGAGACCTTGCTGCTAATCTAGTACTGAGTTTAAATGCAAAAAGTATAGGTACCACAGAAGGAATTTAATCAGATCAATTATCATGAAAGTATTTATAGAAAATGTACAAGGAAGCTGTGTTAAAGTGATTGGAAAGTGACTGAAACCAAGATATCTGGCCAGTACTAATAACATTGTAAATTCTTCTTTATATTTTACCAAGAATCTCTAAATATATAGCAGAATTATTAGACTAGAGGTGGTAGCAATATTCAAAGCAATGACGAATGGTAGACTTATAAATATGTAAGATAGATTCTGGCACAACACAGTGAACCAACTTTCCTAGCTGTAGATTTAGAAATCGATTCAATTAGTCCGAGAAGGCATAATGAGTTAATCATCTGGAGGTTAGCATCAGCCATGCTGACGGAAGTTAAAATAAAGGTTATATCAGATGATTAAAAGAGAGTAGTTTTGTATTCGGGGCGTTAAAATTAACAAGTCAATCCCTGCTCCTGTTAACAACAGATTGTAGGTCTTATTTTTTTTTTAGATCAGCTGTCAATTTGATCTTATCGAACCGATCAGACTTAGTATTAAGACAGGAGTAAATTGTTGTTTCATCAGCAGAAATACAGAGTTGAGAATAGACGTATTTAAATGTTTGTATTAAGTTTGAAAAAAAAAAACACTCTTTGAGTCTTGTCACTAGATCTATATTTATATTATTTGGACTATTTTCCTCATCTTTATCACCATATTTATTACAACGTTTCGGTCGTTGTATGTTCCGGCCTTCTTCAGGTGGTTGGAATGTCGAACTGAACCTTTTATTTCGCTCGCTGGGGTAGACTGTTCTAATTCCACATGCCTTGACTAATGGATGTCAGTTATCAGTTATCTCCTGTTAATTCCCCTCTCCAAGTTCTTCACCGCCTTAACCAGGTATTGAACTCACACTCTTTGGGTCCTGTCACTGGATCTAACTAACCCCTTTATCCACTGTGCCATGTGTCCTTGAGGACAATACACTCTTTCTACTTCTTTTTTCAAAGGGCCGAAACGTTGTGATAAATATAGCAACAAAGATGAGGATAATAGTCCGAACAATATAAATATTTCAGATTCTTCTTTGGAATTATACCAAGAATCTGTAAGTATATAGTAGGAGAAGGAAACCAGATGTGGCAGCAATATTCGAAGCAATGATGAATGGTAGGCTTATAAATATGTAAGATAGATTCTGGAGAGAAAAATTGTCTAGGACAACACAGTGGATCAACTTTCCTAGCAGTAGATGTAGCAACTGATTCAATATAATCAAACTAATATTCAGTATAATATAAACTCATTTTCAATATATGCATTTGAAGTGTAATATTGGAGATTATGATGCTTTCCAGAATTTTATTCATTTCTCCTAAGCTTTTGCACAAGGCACATGTCAAGTGGGCTCAACCTTTAGAAGTTGAAAATTACTTAACAACTAAAGATTCAAAGATGCCTATTAGAACATGTACAATATAAAAAAAAATCAACAAAGGCCGATGATAAGATGTGAATTGTGAAGCTGACATTTGCTAATGATTCCTTACCCTAAAGATGATCCCAAGCGGAATTGAAAGCTTGGAAAAAATGAATAAAGTCTGGAAGACAGTTTGTTTCATGCTTAAATGCAAATGTCAGGTCATATTCATTGTGTTTTTGCTCGATTATTTATATATACTGGTCGGTGATGCATTATAGGTAAGTCTATTGTATTATTCATATTTGGTTATTTCGGTGGGTGGTAACTGTATATTTTCAAATTACTTTAGGTGCTATTGAGTGGAAATGATTGTGGATCCAGATACAGTTTATTTTACAGTGTTGTTTGTTAACTATATTTAAATTAAATACAACTGTAAAATGCATCTCAAAGATACTAATGCTGTAAAAAGCACAAGGCCTGTGAACCACTAGAGGTAGAAGATTACAGAGTAAGAGGCACAGATTATATGGATAGGTGTGTCTAAGATAATGGTTAATCCTAGGCTTAAACAGGTACTAGCGATGAACTGAGAATCTTCTAATCCTCACTAATCATTATAGATTGTGAGTCAAGTTATACACTGTTTATATAAGTGTACAGTGTATGTGAAGAGATGAAATTGTTCTTGTATGATATTTGAGGAATATTTCATTATGACTTTCTTCACATAATTGCATCTATACATTGGGTTTGAATCTGCTTATACATTGTGTACCTAAGTGTACCTAAGTGTACATAAGTGTACATAAGTGTACATTGCATACAGTGTTGATAGATTGACTTTACCTTACTTAGATATATAAGAACTATTTTCATTATTTTTTCTGTCTTATTTTGTTGCTTGTTTATAAAATTGGAGCGTAGTTATACACTGTTTGTATAAGTGTACAGTGTAAGAGATGAAATTGATATTATCTTATGCATCAGCTGTTTAAGGTACATTACTACACTTCTTCTCTTTGTATAATGGTTCATCATCATAATGTTTTAAACCAATTATACACTTATACACTGTATGTAGGTGTAGAATGCATATAGTATTACAACATTTTCCTTACTAGTTACATCTTGTGTGAAGAATATTTCCTCCCTTTTATCTCCACAAAACCATTTCTCTTCATAGTATTTGAATCCGGTTATACACTGTTTGTAAGAGTATATAAGTGTTCAATATATACAATGAGATGAAATTGTTCTTTCCATTGCAGCATATTTCTACACTTCTCCATGACATAACTATTTCTCTTCATGGTGTTTGTATCCACTTATACACTGTATATAATGTATATAATTATACGTATGTGTATAATCTAGATCAAGAAACGTGTATATAATTATACATAAATGTATAATCTTGATCAAGAAACATGTATATAATTATACGTAAGTGTATAATCTAGATCAAAAAACATGTATATAATTATACATAAGTGTATAATCTAGATCAAGAAACATGTATATAATTATGCATAAGTGTATAATCTAGATCAAGAAACATGAATATAATTATACATAAGTGTATAATCTAGATCAAGAAACATGTATATAATTATGCGTAAGTGTATAATCTAGATCAAGAAACGTGTATATAATTATACGTAAGTGTATAAACTAGATCAAGAAACATGTATATAATTATACGTAAGTGTATAATCTAGATCAAGAAACATGTATATAATTATACGTAAGTGTATAAATCTAGATCAAAAAAGATGTATATAATTATACGTAAGTGTTTAATCTAGACATGTATATAATTATACGTATGTGTATAATCCAGATCAAGAAACGTGTATATAATTATACATAAATGTATAATCTAGATCAAGTAACATGTATATAATTATGCGTAAGCGTATAATGTAGATCAAGAAACGTGTAAATAATTATACATGTGTATAATCTATATCAAGAAACGTGTATATAATTATGCGTAAGTGTACAATCTACATCAAGAAACATGTATATAATTATGCGTAAGTGTATAAATCTAGATCAAGAAACATGTATATATTTATACATAAGTGTATAATCTAGATCAAGTAACATGTATATAATTATGCGTAAGCGTATAATGTAGATCAAGAAGTGTATATAATTATACGTAAGTGTATAATCTAGATCAAGTAACATGTATATAATTATACGTAAGTGTATAATCTAGATCAAGAAACATGTATATAATTATACGTAAGTGTATAAATCTAGATCAAGAAACGTGTATATAATTATACATAAGTGTATAATCTAGATCAAGTAACATGTATATAATTATGCGTAAGTGCATAATGTAGATCAAGAAACGTGTATATAATTATACGTAAGTGTATAATCTAGATCAAGAAATATGTATATAATTATACGCAAGTGTATAATCTAGATCCACAATAATTATACGTAAGTGTATAATCTAGATCAAGAAACGTGTACATAATTATACGTAAGTGTATAAATTTAGATCAAGAAACATGTATATAATTATAAATAAGTGTATAATCTAGATCAAGAAACATGTATATAATTATGCGTAAGTGTATAATCTAGATCAAGAAACATGTATAGAATTATACGTAAGTTTATAATCTAGATCAAGAAACATGTATATAATTATACGTAAGTGTATCATCTAGATCAAGGAACGTGTATATAATGATACGTAAGTGTATAATCTAGATCAAGAAACGTGTATAAAATTATACATAAGTGTATAATCTAGATCAAGAAACATGTATATAATTATACGTAAGTGTATAATCTAGATCAAGAAACATGTATATAATTATACGTAAGTGTATGAATCTAGATCAAGAAACATGTATATAATTATACGTAAGTGTATAATCTAGATCAAGAAACATGTATATAATTATACATAAGTGTATAATCTAGATCAAGTAACATGTATATAATTATTCGTAAGCGTATAATGTAGATCAAGAAACGTGTAAATAATTATACGTAAGTGTATAATCTAGATCCACAATAATTATACGTAAGTGTATAATCTAGATCAAGAAACGTGTATATAATTATACGTAAGTGTATAATCTAGATCAAGAAACGTGTATATAATTATACATAAATGCATAATCTAGATCAAGTAACATGTATATAATTATACGCAAGTGTATAATCTAGATCAAGAAACATGTATATAATTATGCGTAAGTGTATAATCTAGATCAAGAAACGTATATATAATGATACGTAAGTGTATAAATCTAGATCAAGAAACGTGTATATAATTATACGTAAGTGTATAATCTAGATCAAGAAACATGAATATAATTATACATAAGTGTATAATCTAGATCAAGAAACATGTATATAATTATGCGTAAGTGTATAATCTAGATCAAGAAACGTATATATAATGATACGTAAGTGTATAAATCTAGATCAAGAAACGTGTATATAATTATACATAAGTGTATAATCTAGATCAAGTAACATGTATATAATTATGCGTAAGCGCATAATGTAGATCAAGAAACGTGTATATAATTATACGTAAGTGTATAATCTAGATCAAGAAATATGTATATAATTATACGCAAGTGTATAATCTAGATCCACAATAATTATACGTAAGTGTATAATCTAGATCAAGAAATATGTATATAATTATACGCAAGTGTATAATCTAGATCCACAATAATTATACGTAAGTGTATAATCTAGATCAAGAAACATGTATATAATTATACGTAATTGTATCATCTAGATCCACAATAATTATACGTAAGTGTATAATCTAGATCAAGAAACGTGTATATATTTATACGTAAGTGTATAATCTAGATCAAGAAACGTATATATAATTATACATAAATGCATAATCTAGATCAAGTAACATGTATATAATTATACGTAAGTGTATAATCTAGATCAAGAAACATGTATATAATTATACGTAAGTGTATAATCTAGATCAAGAAACGTGTATAAAATTATACATAAGTGTATAATCCAGATCAAGTAACATGTATATAATTATGCGTAAGCGTATAATGTAGATCAAGAAACGTGTATATAATTATGCGTAAGTGTATAATCTAGATCACGATATATGTATATAATTATACGTAAGTGTATAATCTAGATCCACAATAATTATACGTAAGTGTATAATCTAGATCCACAATAATTATAGGTAAGATTATAATCTAGATCAAGAAACGTGTATATAATTATACGTAAGTGTATTCTAGATCAAGAAACGTGTATATAATTATACATAAATGCATAGATCAAGAAACATGTAAATAGTTATATGTAGTATATAATCTAGATCAAGAAACATGTATATACTTATACGTAAGTGTATAATCTAGATCAAGAAACATGTACATAATTATACGTAAGTGTATAATCTAGATCATGAAACATGTATATTATTATACGTAAGTAAGTGTATAATCTAGATCAAGAAACGTGTATATAATTATGCATAAATGTATAATTTTGATCAAGAAACGTATATAATTATACGTAAGTTTATAATCTAGATCAAGGAACATGTATATTGTTATTGGACCTTACACATAATAACATAATGGACTATTCCATACGTAATAAATACTGCGTCTGAAGTCTGGAGTGAGGTCCGTCAGAAGTCTGTCAGTCAGCCCGACCGAGTCAGAGCCAGTCCGAAACAGAGTGGCGTTCAGACAATTACTACTAAACCTGATTGTTCGTACTAACACTTTCTACTTTTCTGTATATATTCCTGTTTGTAATATATCTGTGTTATTCCATATATGTGTTCGAGTTCTTCTTTATTGGTTCTACCTTGGACTATCACCGTGGTACAAGAAACCGGACCATAACAGTGGCGACGAGCGATACGAACTCATACGGTGGAAGAAAAAAAAATTTTGTTCGCCACAGCATATCAAGTGGCGACGAAGATTCGAACTCACACGTGAAGAACAAACAACAAAATCCTCTCTCGTCAACATAACAAGTGAAGACGAAGAAACCCCTAAAAAGAAAAATAAACTCCCTACTCGGAGGACATATTTTTTTTTTACTATCCGTCGTACGTAACAGTGGACGACGATTAAATTTAAAAAAAAAAAGAAAAATTTCTTTTCTTGATATCAAATTTCACTGACAACAAAGGAAAGTTTTTTTGCGAGCACAGGCTACAGAATATCAGGTTACACAAAAAAATACGTTAACATGGAAGATTCTAAGTCAACCATTATGGAACTTATCAAAGTCCAGTTTGAACAACAACAAAGGTACGAACAAAAACATCTGGAAATGCAAGAATTATTGATACGTGCAATGGCAAATAAGAAGCAAAAACCCGAGAACGAATCAGTTTTCTCTCAAGTACGCACCCGACGAAGATAAAACTTTTGCAAATTACTTCCGAAGGTATGAATATCTATATGATTTTGCCTGCAAAGATTGGTCAGACGCACGTAAAGTACGCCTTTTATTAAGAAAATTAAGCACAGGCGAATATACCAAATTCGTTGATTATATCCTTCCCAGAAAAACAAGCGAGTTAACGTTCAAAGAATCTATAAAATTGTTAAAGGAACTTTTCAGCCATAATACTTCACTATTTCATAAAAGATGGAAATGCATGAACCTTACAAAAAAGGATAGCGAAGATTACGTAACTTTCGCATCCAGTGTTAATAAATATTGTGACGACTTCAGATTATCGTAACTCAGCGCTGACAAATTCAAATTACGTCCAAGGTGTGGTTTCAACCAAAGACGCAGAAATGAGACGTAGAATACTTACTAAATTGAAAAATGAACAAAATCGGACACTTCAAAAACTAGCCGAAGACTGCCAGAGATGCGTCAGCGTAAAAAAAGACTCTAAAGACATAGAACAAGCTGGCATAGCATGCATACGCAAAGTACGAAGACAAACAAATTTTCCCTCCTTACAAACAAAGCAAACAAATTTTCCCTCCTCACAAACAAACCGAACTGATTTTCCCGCCTCAAGAACAGGTAAAACAAAATTTTCAAATTATAATCATCATAAAAAGAAACTACCACCAAGTCCATGCTATCGTTGTGGGTCTTGGCATTGGGTTAAAGACTGTACATATCGTGCTAAAACTTGTCTAGCATGTAAAAAAATTGGTCACAAAAGTTCTCACTGTTGGTATAGAAAAAAAGCAGAATAAAATTACGAGGACCGACCAAACAGATGAGACTAATATAAGAAAAGATGTACAAGTTGAAATGCAAAACAGAAAAGTTAGGTTACAGCTGGATTCTGGCTCAGACTTAACTATCATAAATCTACAAACATGGAGAAAACTGAACAAACCTGTCATGTTAAAAACGGATAAAATTGCGAGATCAGTTACGGGGAGAAAGATAAAATTCGAGGGTGAAATAACCACAAACGTAACATTTAATGGAATGACGAAAAAACTAAAAATGTACGTCTTAAGAAATACCGAAAACATATTCGGGACAGACTGGATGCAAAAATTCGAATTATGGTATCTACCTATTATCACCTACTGCCAAAATGTAAAAAGCTTATCAACCGAGGCAGACAAATTAAAAGGAAAACTAAAAACGAGTTTCCCCGAAGTATTTTCGGCAGGTCTCGGAAAATGCAAGAAAATGGCAGCTAATATTAAAATAAAGGATAACGTTCAACCTATTTTCAAGAAAAAAAGGAGTGTACCGTTTGTGTCAATAGAAAAGATTGACCAAGAATTATCTAGACTTGAAAATACGAGCATATTGCAAAAAGTAGAGTACAGCAAATGGGCCGCACCGACGGCCTACGTTAAAAAGAAATCAGGAGAAATTCGATTGCGTGCTGATTTTTCTACAAGTTTGAACGCAGCAATAAAGGACTACCACTATCCGCTACCTAGTCCTGAAGAAGTATTCACTAAATTAAATGGCGGAAAATATTTTTCAAAAATTGATCTAAGTGAGGCCTACCTGCAAATTCCAGTCGATGAAGAAAGTTCAAAACTACTATGCATAAACACACACAAGGAATTGTACAGATACCAAAGACTACCATTTGGAATTAAAGTAGCGCCGGCTATTTTCCAGCAGACAATGGATACGATGCTGGCAGGACTAGAATACACAATAGCATATCTGGATGACATATTGATTAATAGCGAAAGCGTTGAACAACACTGGCAACATGTACAAGAAGTGTTTAAGAGAATTCAAAGCTACGGATTCAAAGTGAAAGAAAATGTGATTTTTTCATGAAGGAAATTAAATATCTTGACCATATAATAGACCCAGAAGGTAGACGTTCAGACCCTGAAAGGTCTACAGCAATAAAAAAGATGCCAGTTTCTAAGAACATAACAGAACTACAAAGTTTTCTTGGATTAGTGAATTACTACCAGGAATTCATACCTCAAATGCATAAACTTCGCGCACCATTGAACGAACTGCCAAAGAAAGAAAAGGTTTGGCAGTGGACAGATCAATGCCAGGAAACATTTGAAAAAATAATCAAGATATTAACATCGGATTTATTTTTGGCACACTATGATCCTAAACTAGAGATTATTGTAGCAAGTGATGCGAGCGCCTACGGTGTCGGAGCGTGTATATTACATAAAATGCCAGATGGGACAATAAAACCTATCGCACATGCTTCTCGAACCCTACTACCAGCGGAGAAAAACTATTCTCAAATTGAGAAGGAAGCTCTAGCAATTACCTTCGCAGTAACAAGATTCCGTAGATACGTCTATGGTAGACACTTTACTCTGCAGACGGATCACAAACCGTTAATAAAAATTTTTGGTTCAAAAAAAGGTCTACCGGTGTACACGGCAAATAGACTACTTAGATGAGGAACGATTCTTCTGAACTATAATTTCAGATTGGAATATTTACCAACGAAAAGAATCGAGCACGCGGATGGTCTGTCGAGACTTATACCAACAAAGACAGAGCTATTGGAAGATACGGTAATCGCAGCTCTTAGAAATGAAGAAGACTTAAGAACAGTACTATGTTGTACAGTCAGAAACCTCCCAGTCACATTGCAAGACATAAAAAATGAAGTCAAAAATGACGAATTTATTAATGAAACAAAAGCAAATATAGCAGAAAAAAATGAGAAAATTTCGGACAGCTTTTCTCTATGGGATAATGTGCTACTTTACAACGAAAGGGTTGTAATCACTAAAACTTTACAAAAACGGATACTAAAGGATTTCTACAGAGGACACCCGGGTAAAAATAGAATGAAGTCGCTAATGCGAAGCTATGTATATTGGAAGAATATGGACCAGGATATTTCTCATATGGTGGAAATGTGCAAGGGTTGTAATTTAGCAGCCAAAGCACCGCCAATCATACATAAGCCTTGGCCTGAAACTGATCGTCCATAGTCAAGAATACACGCAGATTATGCAGGACCAATTGACGGGTTCTACTATTTAATCATAGTTGATAGCTACAGTAAATGGCCGGAGGTGTTTCGGTGCAAAAATCCTACTACAGAAACGACCATAAATTTCCTCCACGAGCTATTCGCTCGGTTTGGCGTAGTGGACTGTTTAGTAACAGATAACGGAACGCAATTCACATCATCAGATTTCCAAGAGTTTTGCGAAATCTATCAAGTAAAGCATATAAAATCCCCGCCTTACCATCCAAGATCAAATGGACAAGCGGAGAGATTCGTGGATACTCTCAAAAGAGCATTACGAAAAGCGTACGATGTGCCTACGGAGAAAGCATTACAGCAATTCCTACAGGTATATAGAATAACGCCAAATAATGCGACACCATCAACATTATCACCAGCAGAAGTCATGTTTGCTAGGAAAATCAGATCAGCGTTGGATAAATTACTACCAAGTAAAACAAAACAAGCAACACAGTCCTAGACAACAAAAAGAAAATTCCTCCAAGGGGAAAAAGTTTTTTTTAAGGCATACAAAAATAATACCTCTTGCTGGGAACAAGGGATAATTGAGAAAAGAATTGGCAACATGGTGTACATAGTTTAAGGGAAAAAAATTCTAACACAGAAGATACGTAAACCAAATAAGGAAGAGACTGTTACAGGATGCTAACGGTCCACCTCAAGAAGAGGTATTGGACACGATTTTCGACACGTTCGATATAACAAGACCGCAAATAATGCCAGAACCAAGAAAATCGTCTAGAAAAAGAAAATTTACTGAACATTTGGAAATAGATCCAAAGGAAAAAAGATATTAAAAAAAACACTGCTACACAAAATTTTCGGAAGGGGGGTGTTATGGGACCTTACCCATAATAACATAATGGACTATTCCATACGTAATAAATACTGCACCTCAAGAGGAAGCAGGGAGTTCAGTCCGAAGTCGGGCGACCGGCTGACCGGCTGATCGGTTGAATTCTCTGCCTTCGGGCGGGGAGGAACCCGAACAAGGCTACACCGAAGGGCGGAGTCTCTTTCGGGGAGGTAAACCGAACCTGAACCCGTTTATACGTGTTCAAAGGCCATATTTTTGGCCGAGCCCACGGGCTCGGAGATGCTACGTTAAACCGGCCTTGTGCCAAATGATGCCCTCATGGGGGGGGGGATAAATACTGTTCAGTCTGAAGTCTGGAAGGAGGTCCGTCAGAAGCCTGTCAGTCAGTCAGAGCGAAGTCAGTCAGTCAGTCAGAGGTAGTCAGAGGTTCAGTACTACTAACAATCCCTTTTAAACTTTCTACTTTCTGTAATATTCCTGTTTGTAATATATCTGTGTTATTCCATATCCGTTCAACACTTTCTACTTTTTCTGTATATATTCCTGTTTGTATATAATATCTGTGTTATTCCATATCCGTGTTTGAGTTTTTCATAAATGTATAATCTTGATCAAGTAACGTATTTATGGGTTCTAGACAAGAAACATGTATATAATTATGGACTATCACATACGTATAATCTTGGTACAAGGAACGGACCATAACATATATAATTATACGTAAGTGTATAATCTAGATTAAGTATATAAATATGTAAGTGTATAATCCAGATCAAAAAATTATATTATACATAAATGTATAATCTTGATCAAGAAACATGTATATAATTATAAGTGTATAATCTAGATCAAAGTGTATAATTATATAGATCAAGATCAACGTGTATATAATTATACATAAATGTATAATCTTGATCACTTGATCAAGAAACGTATATAATTATCTTGATCAGAAACATGTATATAATTATACATATGTGTATAATCTAGATCAAGAAACTTGTATATATTCATACATAAATGTATAATCTTGATCAAGGAACATGTATATAATAGATATGTATATAATTATATGTAAGTGTATACTCTAGATCAAGAAACATGTATAATAGAATTATCAAGGAACATAAGTGTATAATCTAGATCAAGAAACGTGTATATATAATTATATAAATGTATATATATAATTATACATAAGTGTATAATCTAGATCAAGAAACGTGAATAAAATTATACGTAAGTGTATGATCTAGATCAAAAAAATATAATTATATAATTAATAGATCAAGAAACTTGTATATATTCATACATAAATGTAGATGAAGAAACAAAATTGTCTTCATGTAAATTTGAGGAATATTTCTACACTTCTTCATGACAATCATTTCTCTTCATGATATTTATATCCAGCTATACACTGTTTATCAGTGTACATAAGTTATACACTATTTATAAGTGTACATAAGTATGTAATCTTTATTAGGAGATGGAATTGCCCTTATATAAGTTTGAGGAATGTTTCAACTTGTCTTCCACAACATAACAATTTCACTTCATAGTGTTTGTATTTAGTTATAGACTGTGTATAAGTGTACATAAATGTATCATCTATATTAAGAGACAAAATTGTACTTACATCATGTTTGATTAATGTTTCTACACTTCTTCCTTCCCCAAACCATTTCTCTTCAGTGTTTGTGTCCGGTTATACACCGTTTATAAGTGTACAAATATATATAGTCTATACTGAGAGATGAAATTGTACTTACCTTATGTATAAGGTATCTGAAGACTATTTTTACACTTCTTCCATATAATCATTTCTCATTGTAGTGCTTGTATCATGTTATACACTGCATATAAGTGTACATAAGTGTATAATCTACAAAGATAGACAAAATTGACCTTACCTGATGCATAGGATGCGTGAGGAATATTTCCACACTTCTTCCCTCACATAATGGTTTCTCTTCATAGCGTTTGAGCAAATTGTTAAAATCAGCTTTCTGCTTGTATTCAGCCAACACTTGCAAACTATAATGGTGATTTCGTACATATTCTTGATAGATACACAACATTGGCAGTAAGATATCGAATAAGTCACCTAAATTTAGGGAAGACAAAAAGAAGAAAATATCACTTGTTAAATGAATGGAATAAAACATTTTAACCTCAAAACAAAATTAAAGTGTTAATTATTTTTTTTTCCAAGAGGTCAAGAGAAAGTTATTTATATTCAAATTAAAATTAAAACATCAAATATTTATTGACCAAATATAGTTGCTTAGTTAACTGATATTGAAGTAAATATATTTTAAAGAATCTTTACTTTTTTAGCAGTTTCTAGTCACCATATTATCCTGTTTAATATCATGATACTAATGAAGCCATACCAAAAAAATGACAGCCATATTGAAGCAATGATTTAATTAAATTGTACTTATAAAATAGGAAAAATATTGTATGTTTTGATTTTATTCAGTAATCACAGAACATTTTCATAATCAAATGATAATTTATTCATTAAACATTACTTTTATAATATGCAATCTCTTCATTACATATATAAAATATTATACAATGTATTCTTTAAATACTACTTGCATAATATTACAAAATATATTACAAAATTTACATTACTTATATAAAATTATACAACCTATTCATTACATATATATAATACTATACAATGTATTCATTGCATATTACTTATATACTATGAAACAATCTATACATTAAACATTACTTGTATAACATTAATCAATCTTTTTTATTAAATATTACTTATATAACATTATAAAACCATTTATTAAATATTACTTATATAATATTAAATAATGCATCACTTATATATTACTTATATAATATTAAACAATCTATTCATTAAATATTATATAATATTATATAATCTATTTATTACTTATATATAATATATAATAAACAATATATTCATTAAGCATTACTCATATAATATTAAAATAATCTATTCTTTAAAAATTACTTATATGATATTATGCAATAAACAATCTGTTCAATAAATATTACTTATATGATATTAAAAAACCTAGTCAGTAAATATTTCTTCCATAATATTAATCTATTAATTAAATATTACTTCTATTACATTATATAATCTATTCATTATATATAATATTAAACAATGTATTCATTAAATATTACTGATTTAATATCATACAATCTATTCATATTCTAAATATTACTTATATAATATTAATCAATCTATTTCTTACATATTACTAATAAAATGTTAAATAATTTTGATTATTAAGTCAAACATTTTAGCAATAAAATCCACTACATACAGATCCACTGATAACTAATGTCTCTCTCTCACACAGACACACACGCATTTATATATGTACATACATGGATACACATTGCCTTTTTAGATGTAGATACCAGATTAAGTACACTTTGACTATCAAAATAAGGAAGGTGAAATGAGAATAATGGTGTAGTCACTGACAAGACTTCAGTTTACATCCTGTGTGAGTTCATCTACACATGGACAGTACCTTAACGTTAACTAAGCTGTAAGGACTAATGGATCAGAAGAACGTGATGAATGTATGCCAGTGCATACAAAAAAGAGGCCCTGGATCACATACGGATATGTTTGTCAACACCAGTTATATCCAGGCTTTCCCCATTAGTGGTGGTACAGCTTGGCATATCTAGATATGGGCCTCTCTGCAACTGGTCAAGATCCAAGGCTTTGAAAGATGCCTCATGCTAATAAAAACAATGAGAAAACCTGCAGTCAGCCTACTTGGCAAGACATGATGACTTGTGAAGTCAGTCTTGTTAGCACTTTATTCCTAAAGTTGCTGTGGTTTCTGAGGTAGTGTCATTGTTGCCGCCTCTTTCCTCTCTCTGCCTATTAATCCTGTAGTTGGTGGGAAACCAACTGATTAGGTGTTTCCCCCAATTTCTACACACTCTTTGCTTACACTCAAACAATTTATCAGATTTGATGTTCCTTCTAAGCTATGAACACATTTTGAAAGTTTCAGATAATGAAGAAAAGGTTCAAATAATTTCTTCAAGGGAGAAAATATTCAAATAGATGCAAAAAAAATACAGATTCATCATTTATTCATAGGTTACCCTGAAAAGTTTTCTATATATACAAAAATCCCTTGATCAGTGTGGCTAATTTGTACATTTGTAAGTATAAAAAAATCAATTTTCATTTACTATGGCTAAACGGAAAAAGGTTTTACAACACTAATCAAGTATTATGTATACACAAATTGAATTTCTGTATGTAAAAATTTTGAAGTGCTAATTGAAAACACATTAATCAAGGGATGTCTGCATTTTAAGTTAGAATTTGTGCATTAAGTCAGGATTTAAGGACTGATTTTTGATTTGTGGATTAAATCAAGTTTAGATGAAATCAATTAAGTAAGGATTGAAATAAAACTGAATGACAATTTGTGCATTGAGTCAAGATTTAGGGACTGATTTTTGATTTGCAGATTAAATCAAGTTTTAGATGAGATCGGTTGCTTGAGTAAGGATTGAAATAGGATTGAATGATAATTTGTGCATTGAGTCAAGTTTTCAGGACCAATTTTTCAATGGTGAATTAAATCAAGTTTTAGATTAGATCAGTTGCTTCAGTAAGGTTGAAATAGGATTGAATTATAATTTGTACATTGAGTCAAGTTTTAGGGACTGATTTTTGATTTGGGGATTAAATCAAGTTTTAGATGAGATCGGTTGCTTGAGTAAGGATTGAAATAGGATTGGATGATAATTTGTGCATTGAGTTAAGTTTTATGAACTGATTTTTGAATAGTGGATTAAATCAAGTTTTAGATGAGATCAGTTGCTTGAGTAAGGATTGAATGATAATTTGTCCATTGAGGCAGGATTTAGAGACTGATTTTTGATTTGTGGATCAAATCAAGTTTTAGATGAGATCAGTTGCTTGAGTAATGATTGAAATAGGATTGAATGATAATTTGTTCATTGAGTCAAGTTTTAGGACTGATTTTTGATTTGTGGAGTAAATCAAGTTTTAGATAAGATCAGACACTTGAGTAAGGATTAAAGTAAGATTGAATGATGATTTGTCCATTGAGTCAGGATTCATGGATTGACTTTTGATTTGTGGATTAAATCAAGTTTTAGATGAAATTGGTTGCTTGAGTAAGGATTGAAATAGGATTTATTGATAATTTGTGCATTGAGTCAGGATTCACGGATTGACTTTTGTTTTTGGTAATACTCACCCAAAACTAAAGTTGGCCAATTTTCTAGACGTGCTGATAATCCTTTCAAGAATATTTGATGAAGAAATAATAAAGTTTCACTGAAAAAGAAAAAGGAAAGTGAAAATCAATAAAACAATTTAGGAAAAGAAAGATAAATTATATATTATAAAATCTACTATCGTGCTTTTCACTGTAGATGCCAATCCGATATATACATGCATACATATATATGGAAGGTATATTTAAACAGCAAATATTCATCCAAACACTTTTGATTATAAAGAACCAGCAAGGTCTGTCTGTTGAATTTTTTTGTATTTTTCTAATTTTCAAATAAGGGGATCAATATTTGGATCAAAATTGTATAGACAGACCAAAGTTCAGGTTTGTATTGTTGTTTGGGTAAGTACATTTGATTGTCTCAGACATTTTCAAGAACTGAGGTGGTGTCTATGTGGCAGGCAGAATTCCTTTGTCTATATCCTGATATACATTTGAAAGCTGACATTTTTTAAAACAATCTAGAGCAAGGTTTCCCATCTGGACAATATCACCGACCAGTGGGTGATTTCAACTGTAGGCTGGGTGATAAGTAACTGAATAGAAGATGATGGGTGACTGAAAATTTTGGTGATCATTATAGGATTTTGAGTATTTAAAAGGTATTTCAACATATACAATGTGAAAATAATATTCAAATATACAAAGAATCTATATATAAAAAAAACAGGAATAACTGGGTTACAATCCTAGATAGGATATACATAACCAACAAACAAGAAATATTTTGGTATTTTCTATAAGGGAAATAACATTTTTTCAGATATAAACCAGATAAGGGAAGAACAATACCAATGTTGCCAATAAAAGTAAAGTAACCAAAGGATAATTTAATATAAAAATAAATTTAATATAAAATTGTCTTTACAATTTTTTAGCATATTGGCCAATTTGAATTTATCAAGGCAGGAAAAGTGCCTGTCAAAACATAATTTACCTATTACTGTGTACTTTTAAATATTCATTATACAGGTGGCTGATGGAACATTTTTTCACGTGAAAATGAATGATGATGCAAAAAAAGTTTGTGAATCCTTGGTCTACAGTGACATTGTGTGCAATGGTTAATGGAAACAAGTCTGCACCATAACCATGTGTATTTTTTTATTTGAATAACTTAGTGTAGCCCATACACATGTTAATCGGTACATGATGAACAACCAACCTACAAGTATCAACATAAGACAAATATTAATCAATAATAGCAAAATACTCTACAATGCAAGGAAAGACTGAAAATCCAAGAAGACATTATTTTATCAAATAAACAACACACATTGAATAAAATATCTTTCACCACAGAAGGTGGTATCATGCATATAATATATTTAATGTGCACACACACACACACACACACAACACACATACACACACAACACACACACACACACACACACACACACACACACACACACACACACACATATATAAAGGGATATGGCAGACACTTATCTCTATTTGGTGGAGTTAAGTCACATGAATCATGTGATGACCACTGAATGTCATCTCTCTATACAGTAACAAAAGTAGCAGTCAATTTTAGTTTGTTTACAGCAGCCACCAAGAGAGATTGCTTTCTTTTAACATGAGTGAAAGGGTCCAGGTTGAGGCTAAATCTGTGTCCCTCGGTAGCTTACAAATCCATGCCGACATTTCCCTTTGGGCATATATCCTTCCCAGATATTGAATGAAGCTCCAACTCACAGTCCTCAATTTGGGAAAACCCAAGACTCGCCATTTCCTGTTTGTGAAATATGTCCTCACCTGGAACATAGATGAATCCAGCCTGTTTGAATCTGGAGTCCTAAATATGGCTACTCTAGAGATTGGAGTATCTCCATATTATATGTAACATCCTTCCTTTTTCTTTCTCTTTACATTCTGCTTTACTGTGTAGATATATGTGATATATTATTCTCTGCAAGGAACACATATGTATATATGTATATACATAGAGAGAGATTTGTGTATGTCTTAGTAGTATAAAAGTTTCTCAGAGAACAAAGCATATTTGTCATTCTTTTTCCTTTCAGCCATTCTATTCTATCTGTGAAATATGGTGTTATTATATCATGGATATAATAATGCTCATAATGGGGGAATTACAATTGGGAGAATAAACCTTTCTACCATAGCTTTCACCCAATACACACACACACATTGGAGCAGCAGATCATTATTTAAACATATATTGTTAAATATAACAGACAGCTAATGTCTATTATGTTTGATCATAAGCTGTTCTAAGCTTCATATAGTGGCTTTAGTTTTGGGAGAATATAAAGACACAAACTGTCCAACATTTGGATTTTTTTTATGCCGTTCCTTGATCTAAGCTTTTGGATCACATGAGCCATCATCAGTGTGGTTATATGGATATTACAACAGAGATATTCACCATCAAAGATGACATCCTGTTATGTTTACATAGAATGGTGAAAGAGCCAGATCAGACCAAAAATAGAGTATTGTCATATCTTGGCAGGAGCTGCCCAGAACTCACTTTCCAGTCTGAGGAGAACTATTTTTGAGAATCCAACATCTAACACAGGTGGGATATGGTGAGCCTCTTGTTGCTCTATTGCTGCTACTATGGAAAGTGCTCAGATCAACTCTGGTTACACCTTGGATGACCTTGTTGGGTTTGTAAAATTCATCTGCTCCTATATAGAGAGATTGGTCACATGATGTTTGGCGGTCTCTCATTGACAATTTTGTAAAATCGTGTGGGTTCAGAAAAAGCTAACTACTACCAGAGAAGGGACCAGACAAGCTCTGAAGTAACAAACAAGAAATTCTCTCCGCTGCCACAGTACTAGTTGCTGAGGGTTTTAAAGGTACAAGCTACCTAACCCTATTACACTCACCAGATTGGTAAGCTCACAGTACCAGATGCTGAGGGTTTTTAAAATTCAAGCTATGTAGCCCTATTTCACTCCACCAAATGGGTAATTCCACCTGACATATTCTCTATATATAGGAAAGGACATTGTGTTTATGTTAACTGCTGTATTCATGTTTAGGTGTAAATAAATATCTTTATTACATATTGATAAAGTATTCTTATTTATGTCAGTCCCAAAGTAAAAGGATTAGAACAATAAATTGGTGACCCCAATGTGATGGCAGGTGGTAGACCTGTTCTGTGGAATGAAGGTTGCTGGTTTTGACTGTGAAGGGAATGCATTGTAAATGAGTCAAGGTAGGCCGAGGCAATGATGATAGGCCTGTTTTGCGGAATGGAGTCACTGGTGTTGACTGTGAAGAGAATGCCTTGTAAACAAGTCGAGGTAGGTCAAGGCAACAGCAGGTGTTGGTAGGCCTGTTCTGTGAAACAGAGGTTGCTGGTGTCGACTGTGAAGGGAATGTATTGTAAATGAGTCAAAGTAAGCCATGGTGACAGCAGGGGTGTTTATCCTGTTCTGTGGAACAGAAGTCACTGGTGTTGACTGTAAAGGGAATGCCTTTTAAACAAGTCGAGATAGGTCGCAGTAACAGCAGGTGTTGGTAGGCCTGTTCTGTTGGGGTGGCAGCATTATTGCAACAAAAAGTGTATGGTTCTTGGAAACCTATTTCATTTTTTTTCCAAAAAGCTAACCAATACCCAACGTAGATTCAGCACATTTGGAAGAAAATTATATGCTGCTTATGCAGCCGTTCATCACTTCAAACATTTTCTGGAAGGAAGACGCTTTTATGTTTTCATGGACCACAAACCACTTGTTGGTGCATTCCACTTAAACTCAGAGAAGTATTCTCCAATGGAAGTGTGACATCTGGACTACTTGCTACAATTTACCTCAGAATTTAACAGAATTTGTGAAGGAGCAGCTTAAAGATCAGCAACTACAGAAGCTACTCAAAGACAATACTACCTCACTGAATTTCACAAAAAATACATATTTTGTATATGTTGTTCTTGTCCTAAGTATTATCGTTCATTACCAACCTTCATTTGATTATTCTATTCAGTAACCTTTTCTAGGTTATAACAATTAATGAAACTGTAATATTTGAACATGGCAAGGAACAGACAAAATAACACCGAGATCACTAGCACCACCACTACCACTATCATCATCATCATCATCATCATCATCTCTCTAATTCAATAAAATATTTTAGCTTCCATGCATTTTATGATGATCTCTTAAGGAAGAAATTCAGTTTATTTTCTGAAAGTCTCAATTAATCAATTTAAATGCCATGTCCCTTCAGGATACAGGTGATCAAGGATTCCTTTTCTTCATTATAACACATATTCTTGAGAAAGATATTTGAGTGATTTTTCCATTTCCTTCTCCTTGGTTTTTTATTCAGAGTTTTCATTTTCTTAGACCGGTTTCCATCTAAGGCTTGAGAGGGAAGCCAACCTTGCTATTTAACCCATAGCTGGGAGGAAAAAAGATGGATATATACCTTGGTCAAGGACATTTGTGTGAGCCTGAAAGTGATAAGCTAGACTTGAATTTTAACTTGTTTTGCTGATTCTAGTGTGGAGCAAAGACCGAAATAAACACCAAAACTGTCAATCATCAAATGACAAAAAAATTGTTTCTGAGTCACAGGATACCCTGTATCCTTCTGGTTAATAAATTAATCCTTTGAAGATAAATATTTAACATTTTTCACCTAATGGGTCACACTCGTACCAACAATAAAAAAATATGCTTTGTGATCCCTTTGAAAGGAATTTAAACAAAGTTTCTAGACAAACCAGAGGAAGAAATGACAGATGGCAACATACGGCAACAGTTCACAACACCAGGCTTAAAAAAAATTTCCTTACTCATTTACCTGTCTCCCTCATTATGTGACACTTACACTTTCCTTCTCACTTTCTTTTTTCTTTGCTTCTTCTTCCTCACACATACACACGAAAAAATAACATTTCTTTTCATCCTAACAAACAACTACAATCAAAACTGTAAGAACTTTAATGCACACTAAGAAAAATTTAGTTGTAAAAAACACTAAAATAAAAATGTCTTAAGTTTTTATATTTAAACACATTTTTTGTATTTTTCTTTGTTGTGAGTTGAATCAAATCTGCAACATCTCGTTTCTGTGTCTGATAATTGCTATACAAAACTGACGATAGCATTGATTAACTTCAACACCAAAAAATATAGATAAATAATAAATAATTCACTTTAATTATTTTTATTTAACTTTTCGTATTTATAAACAGGTGTCAAATGTAAAACAACTTAAGTGCTGCATTAAAAAGCAAGAATGATAAAGAGAATGATAACTACTCAAGATTATCAATGAAAATATTTCATCTAAAAAACAGGAAGTAGTACACCGACTCTGCACAGAATGTGGCATAAGTACGAAGTGGAACTTCGGTTAGCTAAAAAAAATAGCATATTTTTAAGTAGAACCAATAGAACAATTAATGAAGAAATTATGAAGAAATACATTAAGCTTGACAATATTTTTAAAAAAAATTCCTAATATATTTAAGTATGAAAAGTAAATGAAAAAAGTTTTAAATGCCAGAGACAATTCTGCCTAAAGAAAAATAAATCTATTCGCCATTCTAAGATATTAGTTCAAGGGAGGTAACTGATAAATATTTTTTGAGAGTAGCCTCCCTTGAAGTCGCCATATTTTATATTTGCATTTAATTCTTTTTTGGGGTGGTTTATGGTGAATATTTGCACACACACACACACACGCATATATATAACTATAATATATATATATATATATATATATATATATATATATATATATATATATATATATATATGTGTGTGTATGTATAAATTAGACAAATGAATGACAAAGTGAAAAATTTCCAGAAGGTCTTCATCAGACTTAAAATAATGTTTTTTTTTTTTTATGGAATTATATATGTGTATGAAGGAGAGGAGGAGATATAAAACACAAGTGTTAATTATAATTATGCACTAATAGGAAATGCTAAAGATGTTGAAAAACTGTAATTTCAGATTTTTAAATTAAAAATGTTTTTTTTGTTTTTGTCGACATGTCTGGACATATAATCTAGCTGATTTCCTTCAGTTTATTTGTTTTGTTTTTAACATTAGAAAATCTGTCAAGAAATGTGAAATGTTGTAAGAACCTGGACTCAAATTTAACACAGATGATCCAGTAATTAAAGCACTTTCTATACACTTTTACTTTAGTAAATTGCTTTCTCTTTTAATTAAAGCAGCATTTTTTAAATCAAATTTATGGTCAGTCAGACTGATTACAATAAGCAAATAATGCATTGAATGTGTTGTTTTGTAAGAAATCTCTTTTGTGCTCATATAATATTTTATGAAAAATTTCTAGAGGTTCCCCCTCTGTATTCCTTGTGAGAATTATGACAGGTGATAGAGTAAATTCTCCCTTTAAGTTTTAGCTTAATTTGTTTTGTATGAAGTTTCATTGTTTTAGAAGTAGTTGTAACAAATCTTATGTTAATCTTAGATAAATTCATTTCAGTTGTAGTTGTAGGTAAAGTAATGTATCTCAATTTGTTGGATTTGCTGGAATGGTTCAGTCTTTTATTTTTAAATATTTTACAAGACTTCAGTTTCATATTAAATATGAAATAATTAGGTTATTGAAGGAATTTAAAAGTATTTTCAGTGTATTTTTCCTCATCATATAAATATTGAGGGTTACAAATTTTCAGTGCTTTAAATAGAATCTGATAACTATCCCAAATTTTATTTTCTTGTTATGGTAAGAATAGAAAAATGTCCTTATAAATATCTATTATTGCACTAACATCAAAATAAAATCTGTCCAAAGTTAAAATGTTTTCATTTTGTTTTTGTTTGGGTACTTTTGAATGTCTCAGGTTGTTATCAGGAACTTAATGTTGGGAGTTAAATTTGTAATGTAATGTTCCTAAAAATAGCTAACATCCCTTGTCTGTGATACTGACAATAATTAGTTCCTAATGACAGAGATCATCGAAAGTGGTCAAATATAAATAGAAAGAAAACTTTGGACAGTTGATCTACAATTATAATTCTGATGCACAAAATTTACTTACTGAAAATTTGGAAAAACCCAATAAAAACTTAAATAAACCTACTTAGCTGAATTTAAAACTTGTTTAAATAAACTGTCCAAAGTTGATTAGTCCTTGGTATGAAGATAAACTACATCCAGCAGCAAGGCCTCTGATCATGAGATTGGAGGTTTTGAGGAGCATGGAACCATCTAATTGCTGTTGTTCCTGGTGTCCACCCTGACCTGAGGTGGTAGCACCTGTTTTATTTATAGTTGAAAGCATTCAAAATATATTGAATAGAGGTTTTTTGAAGAAACCTTTCTTATTTCCTTTAAAAAAAATGTTAGAATCAGGATCATGGCACTTCTGATAAAATTCATAGCAAATTGTACAATTGCTAACTGGGTGGTTGCAGCTGTTAGGGTTCCAGCTATAGGCAAATACTGCCCCCCCCACAACAAAATCAAAACACTATAAAAGTATAAAAATACTAGCAA
>CAHIKZ030000813.1:3062500-3185000 GCA_903632075.3 Acanthosepion pharaonis
TCCCCAGGTGAAGTATGCGTATTATGATTCTGATATGAACTTCTTCAGATCTGTTGTGACGAGAAGGAACTAATTGATCTAATGAAGTCATTTACTGATTGAGAAAGTAATCAATCACACATTTTTAAATTTGTAGATGTGTCACCAACAGTAGCAGCCATTAAATGAAACATTCAAATGGCCAATTACTCTAAATCCTAATCATTGAGCAATCATTTTAATTGGTTATTGATTTTTTGCATTTGTAATTCTTATATTGCTATCTTGATTAAATATTTTTTTGTAAACTTATCATCTTCACTTAAAATACTGCACTGAGAGTGATATAGATTTGTATCACGCTATATGAAACCATTATATTTATTATCATTTCAACTTAAAATACTGCACTGGGAGTGATATAGATTTATATCATGCTATACGAAACCATTATATGTATTATCATTTCAACTTCAGAACCATTAAGAAAATGTGTTTAATAGTGTTATGTGAATGGCCAAGTAATAGCCAACACCTGGTTTCAAGAACTCCCAAAATGAATATGGATATGTAGAATCCCAGGAGGAGAAACAGTAGCAGATCAACTATATAACTATCAACAAGGAATGCAGTTTTAGACTGCAAATCATATCCAAGTGCTGACTGTGGGAGTGATAACCGCCCAGTGATATGTAAACTTGGAGTGAAACTACAGAAATTGAAAAGAACTAAGGCAACAACTAAATTGCATTACAACAGACACTTGAATGACTTGAATCTGAAGGAAAAATATATGAACAGTGTGAAAAGAAGGAAATACAAGAGACAAAAGGAAAATGGAAGCTTGAAGTGGGATACTTTAAGAGAAACTTTAGTAACATTAGCAATTCAGAACATACAAGAGGAAATAAGACAAAGTAAGAAACTGAAAAGATGACAAGGAAAATTCTTGACAAGATGAAGAAGAAACAAAAACCATGCCAAGACATAGAACAGAATATAGGACATTACACACAGAAATAAAGAACAAATGCAGGCAGGCTAAAGAGGAATGGCTCAATGAAAAATGTGCATAAATAGAAAGAATGATTAACACAAATAAAGCAGACATGCCTAAAAATAAGAGAACTAACAGTACAAAAGACATGCTCATCATAAAGATGCATAAAATCCAAGGACGAAACACTGATATTCGATAAAGAAAAAATACACCAAAGATGGAAAAAATATATTGGAAAACTCTTTCACAATGAAAGAGAACAACTGGCAATACACAGAAATATGAACAGACTGGAAATATTAAAACCTGAAATGGCATCTGCACTGGCCAAATTGAAATAAAGTAATCAAGATGCTGGAGGCTTTAAACAACTTCAGCAGAGACAAGATCACAGAAATAATATCGTAATTCCCCATGTATAATACGTCTTTATCCATAATACGCACGCCTAAAATTGTGCTGAAAGTGTGGGAAAATGCTTCTACTCATGCATAATACGCACCCCTTGTTTGGTAATCAAACCCTATAAATTGTACCTCTCCAATTTCATTACGACCTGCATTTCCTCAGTCAGTTATGTGACATGCATGATACATGCTTAGGCAATCATGTATCTTCCAATACATGACTGACAAGGAAGATTTTTTTCCTACAGTAGGTTGCCAATTCTTTCTGCAGATTTTCAAGGCTATATATAGGTCTGTCCTGCTATTTACCCATAGCAGTGGGGAGAAGAGGAGGATTCATACCTTTCCTAAGGGTATTAGCACATAAGTGAATGTAATGGATTCGATTGGAATTCAAACTTGGCTCTCTGATTCCTCAATCTGAGCCATTATCCATTATTCACCGTACCACCTACTTTTATTTTAAAAAATGATTTTATAAATAGAATAATATAATTCTAATTTAGGTTGAAGATAAATCTTATTTTATTTTACAACAATTTTTCAAAAGATTTTTTGTAGCTGTACATAATACGCACCCCTTTTTTTTTCTTATTAATTTTTAGAAGAAATGAAAATTATACATGGGGAATCATAGTAAATGAAATCAAAAACAGTGTTGACATACCGGAAGACCTAAGTAGATCTATATTTATAGCACTGCCTAAGAAGTCAGGTGCAAATGAATGCAAACTCCATCGAATAATCAGCTTAATGAGCCATATAACAAAACTTATCATCTGAATTCTGATGAATAAAGCACACAGCAAAATCAGGCTAGAAATAGGACAGAAACAGCACGGGTTTGTCAAAGACATTGGAACAAGGAATATTGCGATATTTATGCTCAGAATGTTATCAGAAAGAGCAAAACAGATACAGTTTTATAGATTATGCAAAGGTGTTCAATAAAGTATGCCACAAAGATCTGCTGGAGCTGCTCAGCAACCTTGATCTATTTGAGAAGGATATTAGAATAATCAAGAACATATACTGGCAGCAAACTGACTGCATACAGACAGAAAATGAGTTCAGCAGACAAAAATAGGCTGGAGTGTAAGACAAGGATGTGTCTTCTCACCAGACTTATTGAACTTATACAGTAAGGCAATTTTGAGAAAATTAAAAGTTTGACCAGGATTCATTATATATATATATATATATATATATATATATATATATATTATGAAATGGAC
This sequence comes from Acanthosepion pharaonis, assembly GCA_903632075.3. Classification (NCBI taxonomy): domain Eukaryota; kingdom Metazoa; phylum Mollusca; class Cephalopoda; order Sepiida; family Sepiidae; genus Acanthosepion; species Acanthosepion pharaonis. Next base: position 3,065,122 of record CAHIKZ030000813.1, read on the forward strand.
AAAATCCAACATTTATTTTAAGACATTTTTATGTTTATACATTCTTTTTATAGATGGTATTTATCAATTCACCCACAGGAATTGAATGTGGCACAAGGCCTTTTAATGTGGGTATGTCTGAGCCTGTAGGCCCAGCCAAAAATAAAACTCCATCTAAACCCGTCCAAGCGGGCTAGTTCACAACCTCCCCCAACGAAACCCCACCTTCGGCGGAGCTTGTCCGGGTTCCTCTCTGCAAGCAGAGAGTTCGACAGACACCGACCCGCAGCTCGCAAAGCAGATTGATCCTAGCCACGGGTCGAAGGGTATTTTTATAGATACAAATATTTTATAATGCCTGTTTATAATAAACAGTATTAAACACATTTACCGCCTGAATGTCTGAGAAATTTTCATTCAGGCCGGTAAATGTTATTAATACTTTTTATTATAAACAGAGCATTTACTTAAATATTTGTATCTATAAAAGAATGTATAAACATAAAAAATGTCTTAAAAGACGTATATATATATATATATATATATATATATATATATATATATATATATATATATATATATATATATATATATATATATATATATATATATATATATATATATATATATATAGATATATATATACAGGAATGGGTAGGATAAAAATGTACATATACTCGCAAATACTTGCACGTAAGTAAGTATATTTATTCCTCAGGTGCTATAAATACAGTGCTCAATGTTATGAAACAGAGCTATACGTATATATTAGTGAATATACATAATATCAAACGTCGACGACACTCAGTGTTTCAGTGCAATTAGTGTTATCTTCAGGTGTGCAGATTCTGACTGTTATCTATTGCGTTCGCCTGATGATGATTCAAAATTGTGTATAGAAGCTTGTCTATTTAAAAAATAGAATTAACTATTAATAATTTATATCATTCAAATTCATAAGTTCAAAAGTTGAAGAATTAAAAAATAATAAATAAAAAAAAATTATTTGAATTTGAATTTGGATTCAAAATTAAAAACATCAAGGAGGGTAACTCATTTTTTAGCATAAAATACCCAAGTTATGTCTATTGACATAAACTATAACACAGGTTAGAAATATAATATAAGGTTGAAAAAATGAATAAATAAACCAATAATAGGTTGGGACTATATATCCAATGTACATATAATGGTGAAATTATATATACACACATGTTATAAATTAACTGAGTACAGTAATATTGTGTTGTATGTGTGTATAGGTATATAAGGAAAGTTATAGTTAATAGGTTCTGAGAATATTAAAAGTTGTGTAATACTATATTAATATTCATATTTATTTATTATTTTTTAATTCTTCGACTCAAACAAATAACCTAAAATATTCCAAAACTTATCTTCCTGATTTCAAGTTTTGCAGTTTTAATCCACTCATCAGGGGTTTAGGTAGTTCAAATGAATTTATTAACAGATACAATATATTAAAAGAAGTTACATAAAAAAAAAACAGTTAGTTTCTGGTGTCAACTTATTTTAAATTTGTTCTTTCTTGAGAACATTATTGCACAACATTATCTGACCTGAAATTATCCAATAATGTGTATAACGAACCTGTCCTCTTTTAATTGTCTCAAAGAATCTTCTTTGGCTTTCAACAGCATAACTGATGTTAATCTCTAGGAAAAAAAAATTGTGACTTCTTGGGCTCATATTTTACAATGACATGTCATGCTGGACAATTTTTCCCACTAGAATCTATCTTGCACTTTTATAAGTCTACCATTCATCCAGGCATCAAACATTTTTTTTTTTTTTACAGTGAGTTTCACCCTTTACAAGGCGTGGAAGCGACTCATGGTAGAGGGTTACATTTGTGTATATCGTAGTGGAAGATAATGGTTAACTCTAGCCTTGAACAGGTTAAAATTGTAATGATCAGGAAAACATCCTGTTGGGAGTTGGTTCCACAGGACAGTAGTTTGTGAGAAGAAGCTAAGTGGAACTTAATTCTCATTGATTGAATACAGAGAAAATGTGAATGGTTTGCTACTATGTAAGTGACATGGCATATTCTTGCTGTGAAGGTTTGCCTTGGCAAGACCAGGGAATGTAGTTTGTTCGAGCACTTTGGAATAGGGGTAGAACAGTGAGAGCCTTGCCACATCCCACCTGCAGGGAGAGAGGCTGAGAGGTGGAGAATAATTTGTCACCCACACAGGCTTGGAGACACTTTTGAACTTTATCAAGGCTGGAGAGTGAGGTCTGAGTAGGTCCAGCCCAAATACAATACTCCATTTTTGGTCTGATCTGGTTCTTGTAATGGTAGAGGATAGTACAAGGAGTCAGGTACTTACTGGAGTCATACAGAGGACTGACCATTTTACCTTCATCCTTAGCAATGGATCATAAGTAGGAGTTCCACTTCAGGTTGGGTGTGAGTTTGAAGCACAACAGTCATTCAAGGCACGGTGCTTCCCCAAGAAGACCTCTGTTCATTCTTATTGGTGGTAGTTCAGGGTTAGATCAGCAATGATCGAATGTAACCAGCCAGTTTTTATCTCATTGGGTAGTTTGTGCAAGATCAGAAAAGAGATCAGTTGCCAAGTGACCATCAATAGTTTCAGAGGTGCGCCTGTATATAGTCATATCATCAGCATAGATGTTTACAAATGATCTGAATATATTCTTAGGCAGATCATTTATGAAGATCAAAAAAAGGATTGGTATGCAGAGTGACCCCTGGGGTATGCCTGTGTTGACCTCTAGGGCTCCAGAGGACTGGTCATTGATAATTACCTTCATGAACCTACCTGTCAGGAAAGATTTTATGATTGAGAAAACCCATCTGGCAATTGTGGGCACTGCCGCTTTTACTTCTTTTCATGATTTGGATCGTGACCTAAAATGCACGAGATCCAATTTGTTTCTGCATGTCTAGCCGCACTTGGTGTTGTCTAGAACATTTTTTGAAGCAAATGTGTGCAGTTCTGAATGCAGTGAGGGCTGAACTACATCACTCATTGCGATAGATATTGAAGTAAGAAGTTTGAGAGAAGAAATTGCATAGGACTTACAGTTACATCTAGCAACTTCAACTGCAAAATGATGAGACCTATCTGCCAGTCTAGTACTGAACTTTAATTCATAAAGTCAAGATACCAGAGTTAAGCTAATCAGACCAATTACCAAGAAATTATGCATAGAGAAGCTATATTACATTAGTAGATGGTGTATAATTTTTAGTGTGGGGAGAGTATCTAAAATTTTAAATTTGCCAGGTGTAATTAACAAGCAAGGTAGATTAGACAAAAAGAGTTAAAACTTTAAGGAAACTTAAATGCAGCAATTTTTTTAAGCATTTCACTTCAAGCAAGGCGGGAGTGCCACTAGCATGCAAGGGATTACAGAGAATGGGAGCAAGACTAAAGAGTCATGATAGAGGAAAGGATGAAGAGAAAGATGGGAAATTAGATCAAGGCATCTGAATTTTGTTAATTGGCATTGCTTTTAAATAATTGGAGATTATAGCAATCAGGGAAGCAAGTAAGAAGAAGGGAGTTCCACAGATGGGAAGTACGAAACATGAAGCTATTGGAATAGAAGAGACGGCTAAATTTAACCATTTCAACAGTGAAAGGGTGGGACTGAGATGCCAACCTTGTAGCACACTTAAATTTATGCAGTTTGAGAACCAGCAAAAGTAGCTCATCAGACCAGTTACCATGAAAGTATTTGTAGAAAAGACTGAAGGAAGTGACAACACGTCTGTGAGAAAGTGACTGTAGATGAGATGCCAGATCAGGACAGAGCTGCAACAGAGAAAAATTATACTGAGAGGTGCCCAGCCCAGGGGAACAGCTGCCCACTCATTGCACCAGAGAGAGGGACTGGTGCTCACACCAAGGCCAGCGCAACCAACAGTTGCATATGCTGTAGGCAATTTTTATTCCTAGCCTGGGTGTATACGCTCAGGTCCCCATTTTAAAAATTGACCTTGTGTCATAACTCGTCTTTATGGGGAGGCAGAGTAAATACCTAGTGTGTAAGTTACTCTTGAGTAGATTGTAACACGCTTATTATCATCTCTGAGTTGCATCTCTGTCTTTGGGCAGAGTGCACTCAGGGGCATCTCCGTCAAATGACAGAGTCACAACTGAGGATAATTATATTGAGAGGTGCCCAACCCTGGAGAACAGCTGCTTGAGGCCGTGCCCTCTCATTGCACCAGAGAGAGGGATCAGTGTTTGCACTGAGGCCGGCGCAACCAATGGTTGCCAGGGCTCTGGACAATTTTTGTTCCTAGCCCAAGTGTACGCTATCAGGTCCCCACCTTAAAAACTGACCTTATGTCGTATCTCATCATAGTAGTTCGTAACACATTTATTTACTTGTATCTCTGTCATTGGGCAGAGTGCACTCAAGGGTGGCTCTGTCAAAGGATAGATTTGCAACTGAAGAAAATTATACTGAGAGGTTCCCAGCTCTGGGGAACTGCTGCCTGAGGCCACACCCTCTCATTGCACCAGAGAAAGGGACAGAGAAAGATCGTACTGAAGCCAGCACAACTGATGGTTGTGGGGGCTCAGGCAATTTTTGTTCATAGCCCGGGTGTTTGTGCTTGGACTTCCCCCATTAAACCAACCTTCTGTCACATATAGATTCCATATTATAGGTTTTACTTAATTAGTTATTATCTTTCTCTAACTCATTGAATTCTAATTTCTGTATTCCCATCTTTACACTATATTAATTTTATCTTATAAATTATCCCCTGTTTTGTCATCCATGAAATAAAAAATAATTGTTTGTACAGCAAATGACGATCTATGTACATCAAATCGTTTTTAAATTAAGTGCAGCCGAAGAATTATCATTGAACTTTTAAAAGGTAAGCTTAAGCTCTGGGGAACTGCTGCCTGAGGCCACACCCTCTCATTGCACCAGAGAAAGGGACAGAGAAAGATCGTACTGAGGCCAGCACAACTGATGGTTGTGGGGGCTCAGGCAATTTTTGTTCATAGCCCGGGTGTTTGTGCTTGGACTTCCCCCATTAAACCAACCTTCTGTCACATATAGATTCCATATTATAGGTTTTACTTAATTAGTTATTATCTTTCTCTAACTCATTGAATTCTAATTTCTGTATTCCCATCTTTACACTATATTAATTTTATCTTATAAATTATCCCCTGTTTTGTCATCCATGAAATAAAAAATAATTGTTTGTACAGCAAATGACGATCTATGTACATCAAATCGTTTTTAAATTAAGTGCAGCCGAAGAATTATCATTGAACTTTTAAAAGGTAAGCTTAAACATTAATTCAATTCTTAAATGCAGCAATCTACTTTGAATTCTTCTGTAGTTTATTGATGCCTATCACATCTACTCCTCCCTAGCTATTGTGATGATTGCAAAACCAAGAGTCCTCCACAGGAGCTAGCTTAAATGCTGCCTGATAGGGCAGTTTTTAAGCTAACTCAAAATTTTAGCTAGCTTAATATTTTAAGCTAGCTTTAATATTGGATACAAAAGGAAAATAAGAGTTACTCCCCTTGAACCATGAAAGCAACAATAATGGCTAGTATAATATATTAATATATATTTTTAACCTTAAAATTTATATTTTTAATCTGCCAACCCTGAATCTGAGCTCAATGAAATTTGTTCCCTGCACATAACTTTACTAGGGCTTTTGAATGAGCTAGGAATAACTGAAATCGGACCAGTGTGAGCAGTGTAGTTGCTTGAACATACACACACACAAACACGCATACACTGTACTATATATATAAGATTTTTATAGATACAATTTATTTAAGTAAATTTTAATTAAACAGAATTAATTACATTTACTGGCCTGAATGTTCAAGAAAAATTGTTGAAGATTCTGTTCGTACTTTGGTAACCAGAGGCTTCTCTGTAACTAAATGGTATAGCATGTCAGATCAAATAATGGTTTTTGCATAGGAATACAGGTTTGATTCCTGTCGGAGAACATATATTTTCGAGAAAATTTTTCATACATTCAGGCCAGGAAATGTAATTAATAGTGTTTATTTAAAAACAGAGCATTTACTGAAATAAATTGTATCTATAAAAATAATGTATAAAGAAAAATATTATATATATATATATATATATATATATATGTGTGTGTGTGTGTGTGTGTGTATTTAATAAGCCTGTTGAGGAATAAAAATACAACAAAATGATAACAATATTGGCAATTAGATTCATAATCTCATAATTATTATAAAACCCAGGTTGTGTGTGTGTGTGTGTGTGTGTGTCTGTACGCTTATATATTGGATCGGATTTCCTACATTTTTCAACCGATTTCAACAAAACTTCACAAGACTATGTAAAATTATCTTGCAGTGGTTCTGACAGTGCCAAAAATTGGAAAAACACAATTGTTTTTGCATGAAATCAATTTGAAAACACGATTAAGAGTCATTGCGAGAATGAAAGGGGGAAAACTCATATCGAGTGATACTTATTATAAAATCCAGGTTGTTTGTGTGTGTGTGTGTGTGTGTGTGTGTGTGTTCATTTATATATAGGATCGGATTTTTCAACCGATTTCAACAAAACTTCACTTTTTTTTTTGGCAGGTAGTGTTTCTTATTGTCTTGCACACTTTTTTCTTTATTTTTACATTCAGGATGCTTTAAAAATTCTATTTACAAGACAATTGTTTATAATAAAATTCTATTCAATCGGTAGACTCATAATGACTGAAAACAATGTTTTTGTTTGAGTTTGGGTTTGACCAATTCGTAAAAAAATAAAAAATAAAAAAAAACTAATTAAGACATGCGTGTCCATCAACCTTAAACAATAATCTTTCTCAATTTTATTTTTCAGTCTTTATGATGGTCGATACTTGATCTATCTCTTACTGTTACATACCCGGGCAATGCCGGGCTCTACTGCTAGTCATATATATATATATATATATATATATATATATAAACAAAAAAGTGGGACTTACTCTTGGAGTTGGTTAGAGAGCTACCTGTGGAAACTTTATCCTCTGAGTAAATCCAAATACCTGTTTAAACCTTTAATATGTGATTCTATTTTGAAAATATATTTTATTGCATATTTCTTGTCATTTTTTCAGACACTAAAAACATGCATCTGATGTTATCAATGTTATTGAACAGTTGATTGAAATGCGAAGCAACAGAGAAATTTTTGTTGTTTTCGTTGATGGTTATTGAACTGAATGTGGAATTCAGTGCCTGTTTCTGTGACAATATCATCTTTACACACGGCAGGAACATTGTGTGTTGGGAGAAGGATTATTTTCCACACTTCAACCTCTCTCTCACAGGTAGGATGTGTCAAACTTCTCACTGCTCTCTCACTACTACCATGGAAAGTGCTCAGATGAACTGCATCTCCTAGTTCCACCATATCTGACCTTCACGGCTAGGACCCACCATGCTGATTACATAATAGCAAACCACCCACATTGCCTCCATATTCCATCAACAGGAAGTAAGTTCCATATAAATAGCTTCTTCCCACAACCACTGCTCTATGGAACAGACTCCCAAGGTAATGATTCCCTGATCACTACAATTTTAACCTGTTTAAGTCTAGAGTTATCTTCTCTTATCCATAAAACCTACCCCTTACTGTAACCCTCCACCACAAGTGGCCCCCAGCCTTGTATAGGTTGAACCATACTGTAAGAAAATAAAATAAAATAATATATATATATATATATATATATATATATATATACAGAGAGAGAGAGAGAAAGAGAGGGAGAGGCACGGTGGAGTAATGGATAGCGGCTTGGATGAGAGCCGAGTTTGAATTCCAGTCGAATCCATTACATTCACTTACGTGCTAATACCCTTGGGAAAGGTGTGAATCAGGAGGGAGAAGAAGAGGACAGGAAAGACTGGGTTCTATTGCCTTGGATGGCAACTGGTCTAGGAGAAGGAAAACTCTGAATGCAAAACCTGCGGAGGGTCGTTTGGGGACCTTGTGGCACATAGTGCACCAGGTGTCTGTATCTGGCCCTTCAAAATGTGTGGATGGTCCTGCATGAAACCTTCACCACTATAATCAAATCTCATGTGCTGTTGTCGGTCTGTTTGTTTCCTAGGAACTGATCTGCTTGACCCTCATACGTTGAATTTGATGGGAGAGTCAAATGTTGGCCTTTGACAGGTTCTGTTTTTAATTTTGCTCCTGCAGTGGGACATGCCACCCTCCTCAGCAACAGAAAAGCTAGTGGGGGAGTTGGTTTAGATGCCAACAACTTGTTCATGCAACATTAAATGAAATATCTTTCACCATAGAAAATGGTATTTTGAGATGTGTGTAAAATATGTAACATCCATACAAAAAAATAATATGTTTTATATTTAATAAATGATTTTTGTGTACAGTCTCACTTTAACTGTCTCACATGATGTCATGATAGACAGTTTCGAATTTGAGCTCTGTAAAAATACCTGAATGTAACGAAGAGAATATTGTCTTCCACTGCTGATAAACTCACTTTTTTATAATAACCAAGACAGTCAAAAATATTGGAATAAAATAAAACAAACATGAACTTCAGACAGTTTATCCACAATTTCAATCCCAATATATAACATCTTATTCAAAAACTGGAAAAAAGCACTGAAAATTAAAAAGACAGACCTTTTCAGTTGACTTGTTTATAATATATATATATATATATATATATATATATATATATATATATATATATATATAGCTATATATTCAAAAATTTATATAGGAAATTGTTCACACACATATAAATCTAACATTTGTATTAAAAATATATGCTTATGTGTGTTTATATATATTATACTAAAATAAAACCCCACACTATATAAATTTAAACCATACTAAATAAAAAAAAATGAATATATTCTCGATTAAGAATTTGGTTGTGAAATCTTTCATTAGACTATTCAGTGAGTCATGTTTTTTTTTTTCATGGCTTTTTAAAATTTATCTAAGATTTATCAATATATTATGGATGCTTTTGAAACACAGTGTATCTTTTTTAATTATATAACACTTTTATACATTTTTACTCACAGTTTACCCAGAATGCATTGTATAAAATAACTGTGAGCATCTATTTTAATCTATGTTAAATACATTGTTTATTTTGTTATTTAAATTGTCATTCAGATTTTTGTAGCAATTTACATATCAAGTCATTGTGTATTCAGCCTCCTGGCACTTGTTGTTATTGATTCACATTTCCATTACAAGATTTCTTTCTTTTTCACTTTTAATAATCTCTACACAATATCTTCTCTAGGTTTTCAAGACAAGGTCTTTATCATTATTCTATTTCATTATAATCATAGACACTCAATGAAAAAAATGTTTGAATAGAATTTGTATCATGAATTATAAACAGTATATATTTTCCTATTTTTCTGAGAAAAAAAAAAAATTACCCAGAAAAGAAATGGATAAAAAAACAAATCAATAAAACTTTTTATTCATTTGTATTTTGATTCGATAGCCAAAAAGTATTTAGACAAACCAATCAAAAAAGGTGAACCATAATAATAATGGTAATATCAGCCATTTCCTTATGCAGAAAACATTCAGCAATCATTGATAGAGCCTGTCATATCCTGTTGGTACTCCCACATTTTTTTGAAAACAACTGGAAGAAAAAGCTTAACCCAAAGACTTGTTCAGAATATAAAGAAGCATTTGTTCCAGCAGATCATGACCAGCTAAGACAAGTTGGTACCTAATCATACGCAAGTTGTGAATGGCTAAAAATAGTAACCATTGGCCTGAGTGACCTATGCTTGAGTTCTCCACGTTAAATATTTGACCTTGTGTTACATCCTGACTTGGTGGGGAGTCTGGTAAATACCTGTTCCAGCTAGCTAGCCAGTTGTCATCATCTCCAGTTTGCTATAGCTCCTGCCGCTCCAGACATCCTTGCTAACGATATGCAATAAACAGTCCTTTTCAGGACAACACATGGAAAATGTCCCCAGGAAAATGCTATTTCTCCTCCTCAACATGAGCATGCAGAATTATCTTTTGCCAAGTTCACATTAGCATTATTTTTTGTTTATGTATTTTACTTTAACAAAGATAAACTTGGCAATATTTATTTTTACTTAAGTCTTTGCTTTGTTTGATGTTGTCTTTCATCATTCGATATCTGGTTGCAGGCCACTACACGACCTGCAACAAGTTTATAATCCTCTCCAAAAGGGAAACTACGATCGGGAACTGGAATGAAAATGGTGATGTCACTGATGCCGAATCCAGCACACAAATTTGAAATGTGGAATTAGTAAATAAAAAAAAAAACTTTCTTTTTTTACTTATTTCACCCCAACAAGGTGGGGAATGCCACTATTTCACAGAGGTTTACAGACAGTGAAAAGTATACTGAGAATCGGGGTGGGGGGGGGTGGCTTCAGAAAAAGACAAAAAAAAATAACAGGATTCAAGAAGACTGAAGATGGTGATTGATGTTTCATTTAAATTTTTGAAGATTGTAGTTATCAGGGAAGCAAGAAATCAGATGGGGAAGTTTGAGAAAAGAGACTTTTGGAGTAGAAGTGGCAGTTGTATTTAGCTATTTCAACAGTAAAAGGGTGGGACCTATATGCCAATCTAGTAACATGTTTAAATTCATGTAGTCAGGGCACCAAGGAAAAAAGCCTGTTAGAGCAGCAGGCTAGATATGGCAGCAATACTCAATGCATGGACAAATATATCAGTTATAGCAAATTGATTATAGGAGAAAAAGAAATTGAACAAAGAAGAGGCTACACTAGAGGTAGTTTTGCAGAACACTGCAAATAGCTATGAAATCAAAACATCACCCTGAAAATCTGAGTCATGTTCTTAAATAGTCTCACCAGATTGAGACTTTCATATGGATGTCATACATGACACCACTCAGAAATATCTGTAGCTGTATACAACCTCTTTTGCAGATCAATGATGAAAAAAGGCTTTGAGCAAGTAAAGTCTGAGGGTTTTGGCAAAGATCGTCCTTCTTTGAACATTGGGGACTGGCACTAAAGAATAACAAATAACTGTACTAAATAATAGAAACCACATCACTTGAGGACTACCAACAGCAGTAACAACTAAAATGGATAGCACACGTAAATTGAAGAGAAAATAATGACATAATCAAGATGTTAAAATTTCACACCACTTCAAATAAAAGGTTAGGAAGGAAAGCTCTGTCAATACTGGAAAGAGCGATAACAACTTCAGGACTTGAGAAAACTGTTTTCCTAAAAATTGTCTTAAGAAAAAAGATTTTATAAATTTCAATCTAAAGTAATACTGGCTGCGAAGTCAATGAATTCCAAATGTTTCCTTATAGGGAGACAGCCAATATTATTATTATCATTACTATTCAATTATACTTTTCTTCATTTCCTGGCTATTGGGCTGAGATCAATGTGTAGTAAGTGTTTTGGGGCAGACAAACTCCATTTTATCTCTCAATTGTATTTCTGTCTTCAGAGCATAACTCAGTTGTGCCTTTGATTGTGAGCATAGACAACTGAAAAAATATTTAGAGGTGCCTGGTTCCGCAGCAGTACCTCCTTCTTGGCACTAAGTATGATGGATCAGTAGTAAAAACTGTGGTATTCTGAACACTCACCTGTATACTCGGGAACAGGTCTTTACCTAGTAATATCCCTTTGACTTTCTATTAATTACCTCCCTTGGTTTTCACTCTCTTGATTTAAAATGTAGCCATCTTGTTAATTAATTAAAGCCTCTTTAAAGGTGTCAAGTTTTCCTTTCATCATTTCAGTACTGATGCTAGCACAACCAACAGTTGTGTGAGCTGGGCTATTTTTGGACCTGACCTGAGTACATATACTGAGGTTTCCCACATTAAACTGACCATCCTGCCAGCATGGAGTGGCAAGTAAATAAAAAGTCTAGTATCTGTCCCTCCTTATTTTGTGTGGTAATATTAGCTATAGGCTAAGAAAGAAACTCTCAACAATACTAGAAAGAGTTATAATAGTGCACTTGAGAAGTTAAATTTCTTGATAGACTATTTCAAGTAAAAAATTTCATAAATTTTCAACTGATAGTAATGCTGACTGGTCAGTGAATACTTTGAATGTTTTCTGCATAGAAACAGTTAATAGAGCCAGCTCTAGGGTTGCTGATCTCCTAAGCAAACTGAACTTCAGTTCCTTTACAAGTATAATTTAAAAAATAATCTGAAAATGTAGAAGAATGAGTTTATTACATAGTGTACAGATAAAGAGGATGAAGATTGAGAAAAGTAAATTCTAGGCTGATGAGGATCATTACCACGCAATAAACCACTAAAACAAAAATCTTAAACTGAGGTAAGTATGCATAGTTGTTAGCAAAAGAGAGAACTCAACTTAATACAAGCTAAAGAAAACATTCATTATCTTACCTAAAACATTTTTTTCTAACCTTTAAATCTGTAAATCTTTCCATGGCACTTCTTACACCTATCTTCTTTACAAAGATCATTTTCTGTTGACAAAATAGCCAAAGAATTTAATATATCTTGAATCATGGATGACCGCATTGGTTTGAGAATTTGAACGAAATAATTCTTTTGCAATATTCAGTTTTCATTCAATTTCGATGAAGTTTTTTTATATTTTTTTTCTGTAAAGAAATCACAAGGCCAAAACGATTCAAAAAAGTTGGAATTTGGCTTCAGAAAGAGATATTTACACATCGGCAGCTGTATGTTGCATGCTCAAGAGTAAGAACTCCCAAGAATTTATTCTTTGCTGTTTAAAAGGAAAAAAATAAATTTTCTTAAAAAATATTGTTTACCATGACATTCTATTAAATTAAATTAAAGAAATTATTAAACTGCGAAGTAGAAGTTTTGTCAAAATATTTTCCAAACAACTCAGCTTTATTCAAATGTCATCGATTGGTTTGAGAAATTGAACGAAACGTAGAGTCTGTAAATCTTGACAAAAATATTATTGTTGACAATATTAAATATTGTGTGGATTTAAAAAAAAAAAATAAGAGAATAATAATATGTAGGATTTATTGCAATATTCAACTTAAAACAAACCGAAGAAAACATTCTGAAAAGCATATCTTTTCATGGCCCTTTCTACACCTATTTCTTTACAAGATCATTTTCTATTGACAAAATAGCCAAAGAATTTAATCTATCTTGAGTTATGGATGACCGCAAATATGTTTTTTTTATAAATTTTAGTTTACTAAAGCTTCTCCCCCTGGTGACCACAATAATGTTTATAGTAAGCATTATTCTCAATGCAACCGACAGATTTGACATGGTATCAGTGTAACTTATTAGTGTTTATGGACCTAACAACTTCTATTGAAAGCTTCACATCTTCAGGAAATAATTCTTTTGCAATATTCAGTTCAGTCAAGAGATCACATGCATTTACTATTTACTATTTTCTTGGTACCTTAATTTATCCTCCAAACTTTGACATGCTACTTTGAATTTATTTTTATCTGGCAGATCTTCTAGTCTATTTAAAAATCCGCATATGCTATTAAAAATTTGTAACTATTCAAATCTCTGATAAAGAATTAATCGCTCTTTTAAGTATAACATTTAATATTTTGTTTTTGTTATTTCACATTCTCTATTATTTTCACTGCCTGAGTTGCCAGTACCTTGAGATAACCCTGATGGTTAATATTACGATTACCATTCTGTACCATCAGATTTCTGTGTAATATTTTCCATTGTCTTTTACTGTACTTGATTTTGACGTCCCTGATATGTAATTCACAAGTTGGGTTCTCTCTTTTACTAACAACTATGCATACTTACCTCAGTTTCAGATTCTTGCTTTATTGGCTTATAGTGTGGTAATGATCCTTATTAGCTTAGAATTCAGTTTTCTCAATCTTCATCTTCTTTATCTGTACACTATATATATTTTTTAGTATATTATTACTTTTTTTTATTGGATCAGTAAAGTTTTTTTTTTGTTTCCTTCATTTGTTTTAAAACCATTTTTTTACCTTTAAATTTTTATAAATCCTTATTAAGTAGAATAGTCAAGAATAAGTAGAATATTCCTGAAATTGAAGTGCTTTGATATCTGGTGGGGAGGAATTGAGATTGGTTGGAAATTGGGTGTGATGGACAGAAAAAAAAAAATTTTCTGAGTCTTTCAAATCGGTAAAGTAAAGTAGTTCTCTGATATTTTACCTCAGGGAAAATAAATAGAAATTATTTGCAATCGATAATTTTATGGATATTTAAAAATGAAGATGAAAAAAGTTAGAACTAGCAAATAAAAGAGGATATATTTATTTTTTTTTTTTTTCTCTATGTGTTTTAAATTTTTTTTTTTTTTTTGGTGGGGAGGGATAAAATCTATCTCGTCAAGCACCAGGCGGATTTTTATATCAGTTACTGAATTGTATCAAAAATCAGTTAAACATGTTCTTTTCATTGTTTCTTATTTTTAAATATTTTCTTTTTTTTTGAGGCGCCATGAAACAGTTCTAAAGATGAAAAAGATTCTTATGAAAAGTGAAAAGAAGTTAAGTTGTATGGATTTAAAACAGGACGTTGATATTTGGCTTCAGGGAAAATAAATAGAAACTAGCAATACCCGTGAAGATTTCATCATTTTGCTGTTTGAATTCTCTGATCTGATAATTCTTAAGTTAATGATTGAATAAGCTCCTTACAAGTTCTACCGCTATAAAATATTCATGGAAATTCCCCTATTGTATCTGTTAAATATTTGATCTTAATAAGTTTAACAAAATATTGTAATAACAATGATAAATATGAATGTAGGTCATTGTTTAATGAAGTAAGAGGGTAAAGATGAAAAGATTTAAAACTGACTTTTATTTCAATGAAGCAGACATTAAACACATAAGAGTATTATCGCTTTTTCTTTTTTTCACTGAAACCAAACAGCATCTATTATACGTCTTTTCAATCTTTGAGAAAATAAAAACAACATATTCCTTTTCAGCTTTTGAATGAATCATTCCAAAACAGAAACTATAGTTTGGAATTTGAATGAATGAATGGTGACTGCACATGCAATGAATCCATCACAAAAAAAAAAAAAAAAATAGTGGAATTAATAATTGTTAAACACTTCAAATACCTTGGTGTATGGATCAGTTTTTATTATTATTATGTTTTAATTGGAGTAACCCCAACAGGGCAGTAATGCCACTAAAACACAAGGGGTTACAGGGTGTGGAAGAATTAGTACAGAAACATTACTAATAAGCAGAAAGGGAAGATAGGTGGACAGAATATACATAATATATATATATATATATATATATATATATATATATTTGAATTATGATAAACCTTGATGAATTGTGAATGTTTCCTCATAAGAAAATGGCTAATATAACCATTAGCATTAGGATAATAGATAATACACTTTGATCCCAATCCAATGGTCAAGGAGCGAAGAAAACCAACTTGAGTAGCAATGACAGCACAATCAATGAATGCCAAATGTTTCCTTATAAGGAAATGGCTAATATTACCATTAGCATTAGAGATGAGGAGAACAGATACTACACTTTGATCCCAGCCTGATAACCAAGGAGTGAAGAAAAGCGTAACTCAAATAGCACTGTCTGCTAGGTCAATGAATGCCAAATGTTTTCATATAAGGAAATGGCTAATACTACCATTAGAGATGAGGAGAACAGATACTACACTTTGATCCCAACCCGATGACCAAGGATTGAAGAAAAGCGTAACTCGAGTAGCACTGTCTGCGAGGTCAATGAATGCTGAATGTTTTCATATAAGGAAATGGCTAATATTACCATTAGCATTAGAGATGAGGAGAACAGATACTACACTTTAACCCCAGCCTGAGGACCAAGGAGTGAAGAAAAGCATAACTCAAGTTGCACTGGCTGCTAGGTCAATGAATGCCAAATGTTTTCTTATAAGGAAATGGCTAATATTACTATTACCATTATAACTTTCAGATATCCCTATATATCGAATACTATTTTGTCTATTCAATACATCAATGAAATGATAATTTTGAGAAGTTAATCAACAGAGAAAAGAACAAGAGCTTCAGTTTATATTTCTTTAAATTGAATAAAAGTTTTTTATTACAAATTAATGATTGGTTATACTTTAGTCTAGTATAGGCTGCAACCTAGGTCCCAGGGCCAGATTATTCTTTATTCTAGTATAGGCAATGGTTTCTCAAGCTTTTATAAAGCAATGATTTTAATTTTCTAGTTGTTATAACTTCTAAATAGTTTCATAAACTATAATAATATTAATATGACAAACACATATTTATTTTTACTTTACAGGAAACAAAATAATAAGAATATTTTAGTTTGTGTGTCATTGCATTGTAATAACATTTTAATTCAAAATCTTTAAATCTTAGAAATTTTTATAAAGCAGTGATTTTAACATCCATCTGTATTTCCGGGGTGAGGTATTGTAACTATTTACATTATTTGGACTTTTGTCCTCATCTTTATTGCCATATTCAGGACTTTTCAGCCTCCAGCCTTCTTCAGGTGATATTTGTTGGAATTTTGAACTGAACAATTTATTTAGTCCACAGGGGTAGATTGTTCTAATCCAGCACAATCTGGATAAATCCTACAGACATGAATTTGATTCAGTCAAGGCCCGTCAAGTACAGAAATTGAACAGGTTGAAAGATCAGAAGGTGACACACAAGGTTCATCACTCCCCACCCCACTTCAGTGAAGGCAGTAGTCAATATCAGTCACCACCAGCTGAGTACCCTTGAGGAGACAGTATTGTAAAAGGGTCTCAACTTTGCAACAACCATCAAGCGGATACCATACTTTGATATTATAGCCCCAATTGAGAAAATAGCCTTGAACATTTCCAAGGCTCAGGCAGATGAGCTAAGATGGAAAGTGAGACAGATACTGGAGAAAGCCAGGCCGCACAAATCAAACATCACAAGACTAAAGAGGCTGACAGTCAAAACCCTACAGAGAAATATCATCATCATCATCATCATCATCATCATCATCATCATCATCATCATCATCATCATTACCATCATCATCATCATCGTCCTACTACTACTACTACTACTACTACTACTACTACTACTACTACCAGCTGACAAAGGCAATGTGACTGTAGTGATGGACAAAACAGAATATACAGGAAAACTGGAAAACCTCATTATAAATGGTAGTTATAGTAAAGATCCAACAATAAAAACAAAATGAAAACTGTCACAGATCCTAATCAAGAACAAGGACCACTTCCTACCTAAAACATACAGGCAGTGTATAGCAAGCTACCTCACATATGATCTCCTCATAATTCACAAAGATGGCATTCCTCTCAGGTCAATTATTAGCTGCCAAGGCTCTGTGTGCTATTCTCTAAGTCACTTCTTTATGGATATAGTTGACCCATTAATAGTAAAGTCACCATCATATGTCTGAAACACCAATAAAAAATGCTCCTATCCAATCCAACCAGATGGAGAGCCTGGACATCATGAGTTTCTTCATCAAGGTACACATGGAGGAGGCACTATCAGTAGTCAGGGACAGACTGACCTCAGAGTCATCTCTAGGAAAATCTATCAGTATACCAATAGATAAACTGATGGAGATGCTGACTTTCTGTATGCAAACAACACACTTCAGAATGGGATCAGAAATATATCAACAGGATGAAAACTTCAGATAAAAGGTTGCCTACTACTACTTTATATGTAACTTCACCATGTAACTTCACCTTTCACTTGAATAATGTTGGCTGCACAATATGGCATGAGTGTCTCCATGTTTCTGGAGTCACTGCATGAGTATATATATATATCTAGTCATGTTTGCCAGGGCTGACTATTATTATTAGATTGTTCAGAAAATAATATCTGACTTTAGAATTTTGTTCTCAAATACTTGTCGCCCATTGCGTATTAGGTTGTTTGGAAAATAATGTCCGATTTTAGAATAAACCTTTGTATTGCATTCTCATATATTATTATAATAGTTGCACAAAAATATATGACTCATTTCTAATGATTAAAGTGTCGTCTTTGTTAATATTATATCAATTACTTACAGAATTTTGTTCTCAAATACGTGTCATACATCCACCATATTCCCCTGATCTCTCACCCACTGAGTACCATTTTTTCAAGCATCTTGGCAATTTTTCAAGCCAAAAGACATTCCATTGCAAATAAGATGCAGAAACTGCATTCAATGATTTCCTGGAATCCAAACCTTTGGAGTTTAGCGTCAAAGCGTAAATAACCTTGGAACAAGAAGAGAGCAGAAATGAATGCATGTTTAGGGTTCCTAGTTTGACTGATTAAATCCTTCTCTAAATACATTAATTCAGGAATAAAATTTGATTCTAAAATTGGACATAATTTTCCGAACCACCTGAGGCAGCATAGAAAACTCAGTGGGGTTTAAATTTCCCCACATTCATTAATCTCTGGTTATTGTTGACCATTTAATTTGGGTGATGTTTGGAATTTTGTGTGTGTATGTATGTTTGTGCAGGTGTGCATCTATGTGCACACCCATATATGGGTACACACACACAAGCACACATACAAAAGCAAGCATATGTATTCATGTATGTGGGCCTATCTGTATGTTTTTGTTTGTGTGTGTGTCTTCACGTCAACTGTATTGCATGTTTAATTTTGTGTTTGTGTTAAATGTATCTATATTTTTTTTATTGAGTTGTATTATTTCACTTTACTTAATGTTTGATATTTGTATTTGATTATGTGAAAGAACTTTTTTTGGTGATGCTGTTAAATTAATTGTTTTTCTTTTTTGTGTGTCTATGTATGAACATGTATGCACACATGCACACACACAAGCACGCATGCACACACACTCATCCACACGTATATGTTATGTATGTCCTGGGTATGATGATAAACTACATCCGGCAGCAAGTCTTCTGATCAGGAGATTGGAGGATTTGAGGAGTGTGGAACCACCTTTTAATTGCTGTTGTTCCCAGGTTCACCCTGACCTGCAGTGGTAGCACATGTTAGGGTCCCAGCTATGGGCAAAACAGTACCTACCAGGGCTGAACAGGCTCTTTAGTGTTATAGAACATGACTGGTCTAGGAGATGGAAAACTCTTACATGAAAAGCCTGAGGTCTATTGTCTGCTTCGTCTGTGGCATTTATTTGCCCCGACCGAGTGTATCAATAGTTCTGAAAGTGTGGATGGTTCTGCACAAGCCCTCACCACTTTAATCAAATCGCTTGTGTGGATTTTTTGGCGATTTACCCTGATTTCTTCGTTCTTATCCACACAGTTCACTTGCAAGGTCCGCTGGTGAGAGAGTGAAGGCAACAGGGTCAGGTAAAGGATATTACTTGAATGCTCTAGCTGGAGCTCTACACAGTGGCAGAGTGATGGATGATGACCGTTCTTTCACAAACCCATGAGCAGTTGTGATGTCCATGTCCTCCATCAGTGACAAAGCAGCCATATTTGGGATCTGCATTGTTTTTCTTATTATGAGGAGGGGGCAATAAAAGGAGCCCTAAACATTAATTGCTCACACAGAGACTTGGCAGCCCACTGCAGCTGTCTGGTTATCCAGTACACAGTTGAAACAGAAAGAAAGATCAAAAGAAGTATAAGGAGAATTTTCATTTTGGATCCTGGAATATTTGTACTCTCCAGGACAATGATTCTGCACCAGAGCACAAAACAGCTCATGCGTCTCTCGAGTTGAAGAAGTATAACATCGACATAGCAGCCATTAGTGAAACACGCCTGGCTGGCAATTCTCCACTTCGGGAAGGAAAAAGTGGATACGTGTTTTTATGGGCTGGCAAGACTGAGAAAGAGCCATGCCAGTCTGGCGTTGGCTTCACCATCAAGTCAGAACTTGCTAGCTCACTGCCTTCCTTACCTAAAAGTGTATCAGATCGTATATTGACATTAACCCTCGATCTGGAGTGCAACACCCATGTGACACTTGTTAGCTGCTACGTTCTAACCTTATGTAGTTTGTTGCAGAAAGAAAATGATTTTTACGATCTCCTTTGGGATGTCATCTCCAAAGTCCAACATAAGGATAAATTAGTCCTTACAGGTGATTTCAATGCTCGTGTTGGCAATGATTATCATTCTTGAAAGGGTGTTTTAGGTTGCCATGGTATTGGTTGTATGAATTCTAATGGATTACGCCTTCTCACTATCTTTAAGGAATTTGACCTTAGTATTACTAATACCTTCTACCAGCAACCCAGCTGTCGTAAGACCACGTGGATGCATCCTCATTCGAAAGACTGGCATCTGATCGACTATTTGGCATCATCAAAAGAAGGGACATAAAAGATTTTAAGAAGATTCCACACAACATGCTCTCAGGTCATGCTCTACTTCGGAGTAAGTCTACACTGCATCTGCAAAAGCAAAGGATTATAAATTCTAAAGTGCCCAAGCGTATTAACATACTGCATCTTAAATCGGCTGAAATGAAAATTGAGCTCTCTGACAAACTTGATGCTGTATTTGATTTTGTAAAAATTACCAATGATATCGCATCATCTTGGAAGGCTCTGCAGGATGCAACACATTCTTCATCCTTGCAGGTTCTCATACTCTCACATCAAAAACACCAAGACTGGTTCAATGACAATAATACAGAGGTTTGGCAGCTTATAGATCAATTGCACTCTTCTCATAAAGTATGGATTGAGGACAAGAACTCATCTGATAAGAAGATTGCTTACAAGAAGTGCAAAAGTCAGGTCCAACAAGCTCTCAGAGCCATGAAAAAGTGTTTGTGGTCTGAAAATGCACTGAACTCCAAGAAGCTTCAGATAGAAAGTATGTAAAGGCTTTCTAATCTGGCCTCAAGAGCGTTTTCGGTCCTCAGAAAAGTGGTGTTGTGCCAATCTCCACGGCAGACGGTGAAACAATCTTGACGGATAAGTCAGATATATTGGATCGCTGGAAAGAGCACTTCAAAACTGTGTTAAACACCACTTCGGCTACTGATGCAGAAGCCATCTCATCAATTGTGCAAAATCAAATTTTGGAGCTGTCTTTTAAACCTAGCTATCAAGATGTAAGTGACTCCATCAAGCAGATCTCATTTGGAAAATCACCTCCTCCTAAGGATCCTATTCCACCTGAAGTGTCTAAGCATGGTGGCCAAAAGTTGGTAGAAAAGTTGCATCTCTTTTTCATGGAGATATGGAAGGCAGGCTGTGTCCCACAGGATTATAAAGATGCCTCTATCAAACACCTCTACAAAAACAAGGGTTCCGAGTGTGTCTGTGATAATCATTGAGAGATATCACTACTTTCAATTGCAGGCAAAATCCTAGCTAGACTGATTCTAAACAGAATCATTATACACCTTGTTGATGACATCTATCTTGAATCACAGTGTGGTTTTTGGTCATGTTGTGGCACCATTGACATGATATTTTCTCTTCATCAAGTTGCTGAGAATGTTCACGAGAAAAACCAGGAGTTGCACATGGTGTTTGTAGACTTGACAAAGGCCTTTGACATTGTGAATTGAGAGGTTCTTTGGTAAGTCTTGAGGAAATTTAGCATCACAGAAAAAATACTAAAGATGATTATCTCCTTTCATGAAGGAAGGAAAGTTAATATCAGGTCTGATGGTATGATGTCAGAATCCTTTGCTGTCACGAACGGAACCAAGAAAGGGTGGGTCATGGCCCCTGTCCTTTTTGCACTTTTCTTCTTGGTGATGCTGAAATATGCATTCACAGACACAGAGAGCAGCGTCAAGTTTCAGTTTCAAACAGCTGGTGGTCTCATCAATCATCAGCACTTCAAAGCCAAGACCCATCTTCGTACACAAATTATCCGCGATTTCTTGTTTGCTGATGATGCTGCTCTTGTTGTAACATCCTTTGAGGAGGCCCAACAGCTACAAAATCATTTCTCTTCTGCATGTAAAGCCTTTAGTCTTCCATAAAGAAAACTGAAGTAGTGCATCAACCTTGTACTCCAAAGCAATTCCGTGGAGTGAAAAAAAAACCACAAGTCTATAAATTTCCAGAGAAACAACTGAAAGTAGAAGACAAAGCCCTGAACTATGTAAAGTCTGTCACCTGTCTCTTGGTAGCAAAGCCAACTACTGTGGATCTTTAGATGATGAAATCATGCATCAAATTGCTAAGGCTACCAGTGCTTTTGGCAAACTTCGCCAATGCTTGTGGGATGAGTGCTGTAATTGACTGGATACGAAAATTCAGGTTTACAGAGCTTTTGTACAGCTCTGTCATGGACTCCATACAGGTACCATATACGCCAGCAGGATGTTTTCCATAAGAGCTGTCTGTGTGCCATCTGTGGAGCTAACTTTCAAGATAGGACATCTAACGTAGACCTGTTTAACAGGTGTAATATTGACGGAATCGAGACTTTCTTCATACAGTCTCAGTTACGGTGAACTGGTCATGTCTTGAGAATGTCTGATGAAAGGATACCCAAGGTCTTAATGTACAGCCTGTTAGATCAGGGCTACAGGAATGTAGGACACCCACGGCTTAGATATAAAGACAAGCTGAAGAGCAATTTGTCAGCTGTCAATATACCTCATAACACCCTCGAGTGCTTAGCCTTGGAGTGGGTAAAGTGGAGATCAATGTGTTTTAGTGGACTCAGTGGTTAGTCTGTTAGTCTGAATCAACTTCAAGAAGCGAGAACAAGATCTAAAAGATCAGCCAATCTAACAGTGACCTCATCCCACAATGCTCCAGTAAATTTAAAAAATAAGTTACTCCAAAATTTACTTGAGGATGAAATGGAACTAATGTTTTTAATTTAATTACAAAATTAAATTTGAAACTTTTAGCTTCCATTTTTGAAACATGGTTATTACTGTGTAGCAAAAAACATATTTTAAATCAGTGAATTTATAATATATATATATATATATATATATATATATATATATATAGAGAGAGAGAGAGAGAGAGAGAGAGAGAGAGTGAGATATCTATGTATAGTTACTATGTTAATTAGATGTTTATGTAACATGACATAACATGAGTTGTATTAAATAACTAAATACAGCAATCTTTGTTAGTGGAAAATATAAGAGTATTCACAACTGTATTTTAACAGTGACTGTATTTGAATCTGGATAAGCTTCTTGGCCAATTTTATTATTTGAGTTCACTAATTTTATCCTTATTTCTCCATCTTTGCCTCCCTGAATCCTTTTCTTTTATTCTCCTTTCTCCTCAATAAAGTCTTCTCATTCTCTTTCACTCTCAGTAAACATCTTATGTCCTATTGGCATTATTCCCTTCCTTGGGGTGAAATGATAAGAAACAAATCACCCCACCTTGGTTTTAACATTAACAAACTATATATTTATAACAAAAAGCTTATTGTCCTTTCTCTCTTCCATCAATAACATTTACCAGTTTCTTTCATTCTCAGTAACCCTTTTGTTTCATAGTGGCTTTATTGCATTGCTTAAGGTGAAATGATCAAAAGAAAAAATAATCGGCCTCCATCCCATGACTTTTGGCACATCAGGGTATGTCATATAACTGAGGCATTTTGTACAATTGCAGGAGAGTAATACTCACTGTATCACTTGACTTGACCTAATTTGAACACCTGAATAGTCCTTAGAAGTTACCCATTGAACTAAAGCTACCTTTTAATGAATGCATCTCAAGAGGCAAAGCATTCAATTTTCCACAACAATATACAAGAAAATATTATTTGATCATACTAGATACAATGTATGGTAGACTTTGAAAGAAAGGACACCAGAAAAATCAGACCTGAAAATAAGATGCTGCAAAATATGAAGATGAATGGATAACAAAAATTACATCACTTTGCATCCTCCATAATTATCCCTTTCCTTATCATAATGGCAAAAGTTTTTTTCAAATATTTTCAGATTTAAATCTGAACACATTACATTATTTTCTTAACAATATTTTTTAGTATATATATATATATATATATATATATATATCCATTTCTTACATATATAAGAATGCTTAATGTTAAAAATTTTCTTTTAAAATTTTTGATGCACATAAAAAATAACATTTTTTATTTAATTACCCATCTACAGTTTGTTTCATGCATTTTTAAAAAATACTTATCTGTTTATCTTTAATATTATAAATGCTATATTATAATGATTTTATTTATTTGATATTATGGCAAAATCTAAATCAGATAAATTAAAAGTGATGGAATATTTTGTTAAATATCCCTTTCTTTACACTGTATGGATGGTGGGAGTTGAAATTTGCAAACATAACGAATCACCACATATGCTAAGCCACAAAAAACTCCTGAGCTGACCAAGCATAGAAATGAATACAATATGGGAACCAGTAATAAAGAGTGCCAGAGAAAAGCAATAATAACAACGAAAATTGCAATATGAGCTCTGGTAAAAAATATACAATGATAACAGCAAAAATTGCAATATGAGCACTGGCAAAAATGGTTGCTGAGGATATTAGGTTTATAATACCCAGAAATTCATAAACAGGTGTCCTTAAGGAAACATGGCACAGTGGATAAAGGCATTAGTTAGATCCAGTGACAGGATCCAAAGAGTGTGAGTTAAGGCGGTGGAGAACTTAGACGAGAATTAACAGGAGATAACTGATAAATGACCTCCATTAGACACAGCACGTTGAACTAGAGCAGTCTACCTCAGGTTCAGTTCGACATTCCAACCACCTGAAGAAGGCCGGAGCATACAACAGCCGAAATGTTGTGATAAATATAGCAACAAAGATGAGGACAATAGTCCGAATAATGCAAATAGTATATATATATATATATATATATATATATATATATATATATATATATATATATATATATATAATTTATGGGAAATATTTTATGCCAAAAAAAATGAAAAAAATAGATATACACTTTTATCATTTAAATAATGGAAATGCTTATTCTTCTACCAAATAGTTAAGTAAAATAAAAAATATCTTTGAGAAGGTACTGAAAGTTCTTGGCTCAACCCACTTCCCAAAATTTTACCAAATATCACTATGTTTTTTTTCGAAATTTGTCTGGTGCAAATATATTTGTCAATGCTTTTGCCAAATTTATGTCTTTCTTCTGCCTAACGTTCTTTGCATGGAAACAGCCATTGGTCAAATAATCTCTGAAGAATGTCATATATAATCAAACTCCCTTTTTATTCAGGCAAAGAGTATGTCACCTTAAATTTGTTCAAAAAAGAATCAAAATGTTGGCGACTTGCACATTGTTTCACTCTCTGTTTTTACAAGTCATTTGTGAGCTATACATACATATGTCCATGCAAGAAATGATGCTTGTGCCTCTGATTTTGTAAATTTATAAATCAGTTTCACCAAATCTGTTCTGTGTAGACATAGTGCAGGACCTTATTACATGGCAAAGAAGAAGAATAATGGACCAATCGAATCATTTTATTTTGTCTTTTTAAAAGCAACAAATTCAAAGCCTCTAGAAGAAACTATAAATAAAGTTGCCAAATCCAAAAATCACTTCAGAAGGATTCTACTGTGGGTACCAGTGAACTGTATTTAATCATCTACCCACTTTTACTGACAAGCTTCAACCCAAGAGCACAGCTTTCTCCTCTCTATATATGTTATTCTCTTTTTCTACACATTTTTTTCATTCTTTCAACCGAAAAAAGGTGATAATGTCACTAAGATGCAAGGATGCAAGTGAAAGCGAATGAAAAGACTTTAGCGGAGAGAAAGGACAATAAAAAAAGGATTCAGGAAAACAGAAAATGATGATTGACATTGCCTTTAAATTTTTGAAGATTTTAGGTGGCAGTGAAGTTGCAAATCAGAAAGAGTTCTACAGTTGGAAGTGGAAGAAAAGCAACTATTAAAATATAACTTAGGGTTACATCAAGATAAAAAAATGAGACCTAATTGCTAATCTAGCAGTATGCTTAGATTAATGTGGTCAAAGTACCAAGGAGAACTTATTAAAACAACTGCCATGAAATATTTATATAAAAGGGCAGATCACGGTCAAAATGCCAGGTCAGGACATTACAGACCCTTCTTAGGATTTTGTTAAGAATTTCTAGATATATATCAGGAAGCACAAGACCAGATATGGCAGCAATAATTAGCACGCAGATGAATATTTAAACTTAAACATCTAAAAAGAACATTCATTTTATCAAAACCCCTTAAATTAAATTTCATCAAGTTTGCTGGTTTTTTTTTAATCTCAATTGTTTTTGTTTAATATATATATATATATATATATATATATATATATATATATATATATATATAGTTGATAATATTAGTGGAAAATATACATACATATGCAAAATATATATAAAAAATTCCCATACATGTATATTTTCAGAAAAAAAAAAAAAAAAAAAATTTTTTTCCAAGAGGAAGGATCCAGGTAGAACTCAATGTCTAGGACAGAGTAAGGATATAATAAAAAGGCTTAAACACTAATATTCCATGGTCATAATTTATTCCATTGGAATCGTAAATATGATCCAAATCATCAGACCTACATGTAGGTATTTACGATTCCAATGGAATAAATTATGATCAGACCTACATGTAGGTCTGATGATTTGGATCGTATTTACGATTCCAATGGAATAAATTATGACCATGGAATATTAGTGTTTAACCTTTTTTTATATATATATATATATATATATATATAAGCAATCAGACATCTAACCAAATTGAGGAGCTGTGATATGGTGAAACAGTCTGTCTGTGGATGACTATATATATATATATATATATATAGAGAGAGAGAGAGAGAGAGGAAGAGAGAGAGAGAGGTAATAATCTGTTATATACTAACAAGAACACATACAATACAAAAAATGGAAATAGATCTAAAAATAGACAGGGGTCATTAAAAGATAAGAATACAGATATCTTTCCTCACCCTTTCTCAAACCAATCTTAATTATTTTATTAGCCTACATGCAGAAGAACTTTCTCACTGCCAGTCTAAGAAAGACATTTGTGCCACTACCACACAAAAAAGAAAATGTTTAACATTGAAAAACTTAAAGAAAATTAATTCATTTTAATAATATATAGAAATATCCACTCTTTACCTGAAGAAGGTCATGAGACCCAAAACCTGTGTCACAAAATCATGAAAAATAAAGCATAATATATATTTAAAACAAAAATACACAAGACAATCAAAAAACTTTTGCAGTATCTCTCTTCTTTTTAATATATACACTTTTCTCTCATTGGAACAACTCTAACCTCTTCCTTATATAATATATATATATATTTCTTTAAGTGAAATTTCTCTCGTCATAGATCTTCCAAAATGTTTTCATATCTGCCCACTTTCATATCCAAATATAAACAAAGCAATCTTTCTAAAGAAAATAATGGACAGTTTTTTTTTTCACTTTAAATGTTATTTTTAATGGATACTCATATTTCAGTAGATGTACTGTTTATTTATTAAACATTATATTTATCTATTTATTTCTACCAGCCTGAATATTCAAAAAGTCTTATGAAAGAAAAACTGTGCAGATATGAAAACATTTTGGGAGATCTATGATGAGAGAAGTTTTGTTTAAAGGCACAATTTTGGCTTTACCTAATTGTCTGGTTCTTTGTTGCTCTGTTAGAATGTGATGGATCTAATGGTAGCTCCCACAGCCCAGGAGGATGCAGGTTTGAATCCTGCTGAAGAGTTCAAAAAGATCTAGAAGAGTGGCCATTCAAGACTACTTTATCTTTGCAATGTGATAAAAAAGACCGAACCAGTTCAAAAAGTCATCCATAAGTATCATAATTTTTCAACTTCTGAAGAAAACCGGTATGCCAAACCCTGTCAAATTCCTTTGAGATATTCAAAGCAACAGCCTGAACTTCACCATTCTTATCTAAATGTTGATAAACTCTTTCAGCAATAATCGTTAAAACATCAGCAGTTGACCTAGAGAAGCAAAGGCCATATTGCTTATCTGAAAGAAGAACCTGTGATGTGAAATGCTTAACCAATTCGGTGTTGATTAGACTCACCTTTACTTTACCAAAAGAGGTAGAAGGCTAACAGACCTATAGATAGAAGGATCAGACAGTTCACCTGAGTTCTTAAAGACTGAAACTACAGAAGAGGATTTCCAGCAAGCAGTTAAGCAAGAAGCAGCAAGGCATTTATTGTTGAGTTTAGAGGGAGTGGGAGGCAGTTCAGCAGCGCATTTATTAAGCCCTATTGCAGGAATGTAATCAGGTCGACATGCTTTGTGAAGATCCAGTGGAGAGATAATAGCAGAAAATGTGGATGGAGTTATATACATATCAAAGGTCATATTGAACAGACATGTTTCTAGATCATTTCATACTAATGCAAAGGTCACTCTGGGCTCTATCCTTGCAACCTTTGCTGTTTCTGATCTTCATCAATGATTTTCCTGATGTCATCAGTTTTCAATTAGGCATTTATGCAGATGACACAACCATTTACTCCTGCCTTAGTATCAAACCCAACAAAGTAAACCTGGCAACTACTCTGGAAAATGACCTCCAATTAGTAGTATATTAGGGCAAGAAATGGTTTGTAAATTTCAATGCCTCCAAAACAAAACTGCTTTCATTTAATCACCACAGAAAACTGTTTCTGCCTACCATCCGGATGGCTGGTGCTGAACTTCAGGAAAGCAACACCCTACACCTTCTTGACCTCATGTTTTCCTGTGCCATGAAGTGGAGTGTCTAGTGTCAGTTGCTACTATGTCTGCTACAAAAAGGTTGGTTCACTTGCCAATAATTTTTTTCCCATCAGAATCCATCAATTTATTTATAAATCAACCATTTGTCCATGCATTGAAAACTCTTGCCATAACTAGTTTGGTGCTTCTACTGTGCATCTCAAGATACTTTAAAAAATCTAGAGATGGGTCTTTTATATTGGGTTGGTGCTTAACGATCAGACATTTTTGTAGACAAGTTATTTGTTAATAAAAATTACTGTTTTGTTTACATTTTTAATATTTTATTTTCCAGTTATACAAATGCATGGCTCCTGAATAATCATTTAAAAAATGTTATTGTTGAATTGCTATGTTTCTTTTTTTATAATAAATATTATTTAAAAACGCCTGATAATTATGCACCAACCCAATACAATCGATCCTGATCAGGCATTTTGTCTGCAGTTACTTTCTCATTGACATAAACTTTTCTACAAATATTTTCATGGCAACTGCCTTTTCTGTTACCCTGACTACATGAATTTAAGTGTGCTACTGTATTGGCAACTAGGTCCCACCATTTTACTGCTGATCTAGCTAGATGAAACCATCATTTCTACTTTAACCTGTGGAACTCCCTTCTAATTTCTTGCTTCCCTGATAACTACTATCTTCAAAAATTTAAATTCAATATCAATTACCATCTTTTGTCTTCTTGAACCCTGTTCCATTTTTGCCCTTTCTTCAATCCTCCCCATTTTCAATCTTCTTATTCTCATTCACTTTCACTCCCTGTTACCCCACCACCACTTTCTAGTGGAATCGTTGCTTTGCTTGAGGTGAAATGATTTTAAAAAATACCACTCAATAGAGAATCGGTTCTAAGTGGAAAGAAAGGCAAAGCTACTCCAGAGGAGTTAAGAGTAGAATTTGAAGAGAATTTACAAGCAAAACATTCTTCTTTATCAGCAGAAGATGTTAACACCTCAAATTGCAGGAAGAGAGGAAGAATAGAAGACTTACTCTTATTTAACACGCTATTAAAGAGCCACCAGTAGTCATGTGAACCAAACTTGTTAGAGGCTATATGGCGCCTCAATCTATCAGCAAACAAAAACTTAGCCTCTTTGAAAACATGGTTACAAATATTTTGAGCAGACACAAATATGAGTCAGTTGAGATCAGAATTATCATGCTGGTATATTCAGAAAAAAGTGATTCCTGTGGGCTATAGTGGCTGAACAGGCTGGTGTGAACCATGGAGAAGATTGTGGTTTCATCTGGTAATTGCAGGTACAAAAGCATCAATGCCAGCTTTAAACCAAAAAGAAACCTCTGTGGCAAAATTCTCAATAGGAAGGTTAAGAATATCAATCTGGGGGTGTCTTGAATAAAGTCACCAAATAAATCCCAATCAGTATGCTGATAACAGAAAGAAGTCTTGTAAGTATGTTCTTTTGTAACAGAAATATCAATAGATACTACAGTATGTTCTGAATTGCCAAGAGGACAGTTTGTTATGTTCTACAAAGCTAGGAGTGGAGGTAAGGAAAAAATCCAGTAAAGAAAAGTGTTGAACAGAATTATTAAGGAAACAAGTAAGGAAATCCATTATTTTACTGAGAGATTGAGTAATGGAAACATTGAAAGTCTGTATACTGACAACATCAGTAACATTAGAATGCTTAAGTCATTTGATGTGATGTGTATTAATATCACCAAACTCAAAAATATTAGCAGGTAGATGTAGAGAAAGAGGTATTTCTATATTATCAGAAGTTTTGTTTGATATCTTACAGTTCTGAGAAGAAGAGTGGTAAATGAAAGACAGATAGCTAATAGAGTACAATAATGAAAGTCGAAAGTACATGAAAGAATCATCTCGGGACCCAAGAGACAATTCTCTTGAAATTGGGAGATTTTCTAGAATATGAACACCCAGGTCATGTATATGTATGCTAGAATCTTTTTGGCAAAGGGGAAGATAGCCTGGAACAGAGAATTCATTGGTAGCAATAGAAGAATTTAAATTAGTTTCACAAAGTGCAAAGACATTTGAGACCACTTCAAGAGTAAAGATTATGCACTACAGAAATTAAAATGAATGTTATGAATATTGGAGAAAGAAAAGTTGTGGAGAAGGTGATTTTTTATTTACTGGTTTATGTGTATTTCTTTTCATTGTATCTGTCATAAGAAGATTTGCTTTAAGAAGAATAACGCCAACTACAGAAAAACTCAATTAATGGCTTAAAAATTGCTTTGCATTTCAAATGTATAAAGATAAATTTATCAAATATGGTCTTCAAAAGGTTCCAACAGGAAGTGTGCATTTAAATTGGTTAACTAAGCCTTGATTTTCTGCAATGGTTTCCTGTAGCTTCATGCTAAAGCACACCTTTCCAGAAAGTATTTTTTTAGAGTTAAAAAGGAAAACAAGTTAAATTGCTGTTGAAAGCTACACATTCTTTCATTAGACTTTCAATCTTGATGTTGGTAGATCTTAATTTCACTGTTTAAAAAGGTGTTGAATAAACATAAATGTGCCTGAACAGGTGTCTGCAACAGGAGATGGCTAAGTGCTCCATACACTATGTCAAAAAAGAATCTCTTGTTCATCCACAAAAATAAATGCAACAAAAAACAAAGCACCATGTTAGTTATTTTTAATGAAACATGTATTAGAAAGGAACTACTGTCTAAATATGCATTTTCTTTGTAAATATACACATCTTTTTTCATATATATATATATATATATATATATATATATATATATGTTTAGTTATGAAGAATTTGGTAAACCGAATTGGTAATTCCAAGGAGGATGAAATCCTGAGAGCTCAATGTGAAGAACAGAGCTAATATTTAATGAAAAACAGATACTTTAAAGGTACCATTACAATAATTTATTTCACCAAAATCCTTTTAAAGGATTTCGGATCATCAGGTAACACTTCCAACAATGCATGATCCGAAATCCTTTAAAAAGGATTTTGGTGAAATAAATTATTGTAATGGTACCTTAAAGTGTCTGTTTTTCATTAAATATAAATATATATATATATATATATATATATATATATAGATAGATAGATAGATAGATAGATAGATAGATAGATAGATACAATCTGATAGCTAGATAGATAGAGGGATAGATAGATACGGAGACTCTGAGATAGATAGATAGATAGATAGATAGATAGATAGATAGATAGATAGATATGAACAAACAGCGATAGAAAGATAAATAGATAGATTGATAGATATGAACTGAATAAGAGATATAAATTGATATATATAGAAAAAGTGACCAAAATGAACAGGCTTCTGGATGAGTAGGTATTTTTCAGTGCACCCATGTCACTACCAAATGTGACACAAGGTTGTGGTTTAAAGTGGATTTAATGGCAATACCATGGAAAAATTGACCCTTAGCATTTCACATTTTGGGAATAACTCAGGCAGGCAATATACCTAGCCTCCTCTCAAATGGAGAGATATATCACTTGGATTGATGGACCCCCTGGGCCTTGGCCTTAATATTTTTTGAAACTTCATCACAGAGGCTTTTGCCTAAAGAATAGATAGATAGATAGATAGATAGATAGATAGATAGATAGATATAAACCGAATCAGATAGATAGATAGATATGAACAGAATGAGATAGATAAATAATAGACTGTGACATAGATAGATAGATAGATAGATAGATGGAGTGATGGAGAGAGAGAGAGAGAGAGAGAGAGAGAGAGAGAAAGATGAGATGAGCATACTAAGATAGATATGAACAATGAAAATAGTGCACAAGTGTTTCTCATGGAAATTTGGTTTGCTTACCTGTTAAGGAAAATGGAATTGACATCTTCATGAGTAATTGGGGGTTTCTTAGAGCTGGCAGCCATTCTGAATGGCCGAAGAAAACAAGTTACCAAGGTTGACAGTTGGCGATTATACTCCTCCTCACACTCAACCATGTTGAACACAATGCTGTTACGTTTTCTCATGCTCTCGGCATGAGGTGAGCGAATGTAGAGTTCCACAATTTGTTTCCAGCGACGCCGACATAGCCAACCCCGGAAAAAACTCTGAACCTGAAAAAGAAAAAACATAAAGAATTTATCACTAATATTTCTCTTACCTTATTTCAGTTGTTATTTATTGCACACATGTTACAGGATGTAATTTAAAATTTCTAAAATTGTATGAATATTTTGACTTTTTTATTGTTTCTCTCCAATCAAGGTGACAATGCCACTAAGATACAAGGGGATAGAGAAAGTGAAAGAAGATGAGAAAACGGTAACAAGGAGACAAGACAATAAAAGAACAGGATCCAGGAAGAATGGCAATTGATGTGGCCGATAATGACTCCTCAAAACTTTATGTCTTTTGTAGCTCAGACAAACTATACTGAGAGTTACAAAAGGGCATAATTCGTACACAATCAGTAAAATATTATTTAAACATTCATAATAATTTTATTCTTTATCAGAAAAATGGAATAAATAGATTAAATAATAACTTATTTATTATGCAATGAAGTCATACAACAATAAATATAAAATAATAAAATATAAGTAAAACTTTTATTAAAGTAATCTATGTCTCTCTCTCACTATCCTTCTCTCTCTGTCTATCCTTCTCTCTCTCTACTTCTCTCTCTCTATATATATATCCTTCTCTCTCTATCTCTCAATCTATCGTTCTCTTTCTCCCTATCCTTCTCTCACTCTATCCTTCTTTTTCTGCTTATCTATCCTTCTGTCTCTATCAATCTATCCTCCTCTCTCACTATCTATCTATCTATCTATCTATCTATCTATCCTTCTCTCTCTCTATTAATCTATCCATCTCTCTGCATCTATCCTTTCTCTCTATCTATCCTCTTTCTATCTAACCTTTCTCTCTATTCTTCTCTCTCTATCTGTCCTTCTCTTTCTCTCTACTTCTCTCTCTCTCTCTCTCTCTATATATATATATATATATATACTTCTATTTCTCTCAATCTATCCTTCTCTATCCTTCTCTCACTCTATCCTTCTCCCTCTTTATCTATCTTTTCTCTCTCTCTCTTTCTCTATACATATATATATATATATATATATATATATATATATATATATCCTTCTCTCTATCAATCTATCCTTTCTCCTCTCTCTCTATATATATATCCTTCTCGCTATCAATCTATGCTTCTCTTTCTCTATCCTTATCTCTCTATCTATCCTTTTCTCTCTCTATCCTTCTCTCTCTATCTATTGATATAGCCTTCTATCTATCTATCCTTCTCTCTCTCTCTCTCTCTCTCTCTCTCTCTCTCTCTATCTATCAATCTATCTATCACTTCACTCTCTCCCTGCTCCTTCTATCTATCTCCTCATGTTCATATTCATTTTTCTTCTTTTCACCTCCTCCTCACAATAATGTTTGGATTTTTTTCATTTCATTTTGCTTTTCACTATTTCTACAATGGGGTCCTGAAAAGTTAATGGTGTGACAAAATAATAATAATAAACATTATTTTCCTCATGAAATTTGGCGTGATATTCAGAAAGCCAAACAGGTGCAGTCTCTGTCTCTGTCTCTCTGTCTGTCTATGTGTGTGTCTCCCTCTCCCTCTCCCTCTCTCTCTCTCTCTCTCTATATATATATATATATAATTTTTTTTTTTTTTTTTTCCTTCGTCCCATCTCTCTCCCCCACCTCTTTTCTTTTTCCCCCCTACTTCCTATCCTAACTTCTAATTGTCTGTGATGTATGTATGTTACCACGAAATGTATCTTTATGCATTAGACATCCGTCGACTTTCTTTTCTCTCTTTTTTAAATTCCCCACCCCACCCACATCTCCTAGAATTCTCTCTGTCCCTCCTCCTCATACTTACTCTTTCTCTAAATTCGTTTTTGATTTCCGGAGTTGTTTTTTCTGTTTTCATTTTGAATTTGTAGGTCTGATGATTTGGATCGTATTTACGATTCCAATGGAATAAATTATGACCATGGAATATTATTAGTGTTTAAGCCTTTTTATTATATCCTTACTCTGTCCTAGACATTGAGTTCTACCTGGATCCTTCCTCTTGGAAAAATTTTTTTCTGAAAATATATATGTATGGAAATTTTTTTAGATATATTTTTCATATGTATGTATATTTTCCACTAATATTATCAATATATATATATATATACAAATAAAAGGCTGGTATTGATGGAATAAAATTCCAGTAACCAAAAATGCTATTTTTAAAAAATGTACTCAATACAAAGTAGAACGAATATTATTTTATTTATTTAAAAAATATAACATAATCTATAATATCACTACAAAAATAGCCATTTTGTTTCCACACTTCAGGTGTTTTGTCAAGTGATGGTGTTGAATGTAAAAAAAAAAGAAAACTATTTTTTTTTACACTCAACACCATCACTTGACAAGACACCAGAAGTGTGGAAACAAAATGGCTATTTTTGTAGTGATGTTTATCATACTTATGTTATAATGTTTAAATAAATATTATATATATATATATATATATATATATATATATATATATATATTCCAGTATCTTCATATATATCTCTCACTTTCTTCATCTATCTATCTATCTATCTATCTATCTATCTATCTATCTTTCTAAGTTTGTTTATATCTATTTTGGAAGTTATCACAATCTATCTATCTATCTATCTATCTATCTAAGTTTGTTTATATCTATTTTGGAAGCTATCACAGTCTATCTATCTATCTATCTATCTATCTATCTATCTATCTATCTATCTATCTAAGTTTGTTCATACCTACTTTGGAAGTTATCATAGTCTATCTATCTATCTATCTATCTATCTATAAATTTGTTCATACCTACTTTGGAAGTTATCACAGTCTCTATATCTATCTATCTATCTATGGATATTCTGCATAGTGTTCAAATCATACAGAAGTATCTAAACTATCAGCTAATTTACAAGTCAAATTTAGTAAATCTCCTTCATTCTATCATTAATATTCATTTCTCAGATCAAGGATTAAAATGACTTCAAGCGAATGAATCAGAAAGAAGACAGTCTCTCATCATACTCAGTCAACTGAGCTTTGCCAAGTACCAAAAACCATATTGCTTGAAGATTTCTGATGCTAGCAACAGCAAAATACCATATATAATCGTGTATAAGCCGATTTCATTAATAGTGTGTACCCAAAAATTTTTCAGTATCTGTCTATATTTCTGAGATGAGGTATTATGTACACTATTTACATTATTCGGACTATTGTCCTCATCTTTGTCTTTCAGCTGTTGTATGCTCCATGAGCACCGTATCTATCTATCTATCTATCTATCTATCTATCTATCTATCTATCTATCTATTTCAGTCTGTTCATTATCTATCTATCTATCTATCTATCTATCTATCTATCTTACTCTCTTTGCCAAGCATTTATGGCCTTATGAGTAAGTCAGTAAGGTGCTGTCAAAGAAAGACATACTTTCAGATATTACACACACACACACATATACATTTGTGTGTGTGTGTGTGTGTGTGTATGTGTGTGTGTTTCTATGTGTGGTGAAGATGATGGCACAAAGTGGCAAAGGTACAAACAACATGTTTCACCAAACATCTGTTGATTTTGGCTTCTTCAAATTAGAATGAAAGATAAAACAGTATGTAAGGAAAATGTGTTGAAATCTTTGAAAGATTTTTATTTTGATAATTTGTGAGGTGCACAGTTCATCCTTGATACTACAGGCTGCAGTGGCATAACCGGTTGTTTATGTGTTTGTTTATATATATATATATATATATATATATATATATATATATATATATATATATATATATTAGAAC
Source organism: Acanthosepion pharaonis (assembly GCA_903632075.3). Lineage (NCBI taxonomy): Eukaryota > Metazoa > Mollusca > Cephalopoda > Sepiida > Sepiidae > Acanthosepion > Acanthosepion pharaonis. Next base: position 3,101,688 of record CAHIKZ030000813.1, read on the forward strand.
CAGTGGTATCTGTTAGATTTTAAATCAGCACACACTGAGTAGATCTTTGGTAATATGAATGTTATATGTCAGCCCATTTCAAGAAATAAACATGGGAAGAAAATCTACACAAACATCATCGAACAAATCTTCAGAAACGCCAACATACAGATTGATTACTCTGTGTTCGGTTTGAAATTCAAACAAATATCACCTGAAGAAGGCCAGAGCATACAACAGCTGAAACATTGTGAATGTGACAATAACAATGAGGACAACTGTATGAACATTGTAAATAGTGTAAATAGGATATGTTACTATTTAATAGGATATTTACTATTTATTGTTTAATTCATCAAGACAAAACATAAATGATAACATTTCCAGTAAATTAAGCTCAGATGTTGTGTGAGCCATGCCTGGTGTAACACCAGAGCAATTATTATTATTACTTTTATGAGTAAATTGATTAATAAAGAGCTCCTCATGTCCTTGTGTATAGGATGCAAAGAGAATCCTATTTCTTTATTTTGACATCATGCTTCTTACTTTAAAATCTGGCACAGAAGGTTATGTAAAGTAAAAACAAACTGAAAAAAATAGTCAAAGATTAATAATGACATTGTTCAGTCTATTTTTTTATAAAAAGTTACAAATTTAAAAAGATACTATAAAGATTCCCCCCACCTTGTCTGCCACCAGGCCAATAGGTGGTGCTCTTTCATGACTACAAAATGAAGTGATATAAACGCTTTCTCAATCATTTTCTTGATGCAGTGCCAACATGGAACACTTTGCTGCTGGTCAGATTTCTTTGACCCTAGCAAACTGAATAGTTAATTTCAAATAAACCACATAGACATATCACATACACACACAACATCCACGTCTTGAATCCATTAAATAAAATGGATTCAAGACATGTTGAAATTCATTCCTTTTGAAAATGTTGAATTCTTTTATTCTGAAAGTATTCATTCTCATCAGCAACAAGTTATAACTTCTCCCATCATAAACTGATGACCAACAGCAATTATCGCCATTTCAAACTTGTATCTCAACACCAATTTTCTTGTAGAAAATTCTTCCATATGTCAAATCCATTTCTTTTGAAACATTGAATTTTATTCCTTTTGAAACATCTCAACCTTAACCTCATCCATTATAAACCTATAGACCCATATCTGTAGAAAAAAAAATGATGATGGGGGTAGTGTCAAAAAGTGCAGTGCAATGCTTGCCGGCAGGCCGAATGTTTTTTCTTCTTCTTCGGTCGCCTCAAGGAAATGGATTGCGTGGCTCCCTTTCTTGGCCGTTACACTGGGCAGTTGTGAAACAGACACCAACTCAGCCGAGCATACTTTGACTTCCTCTTTGTCAGTCTGTCAATCTGTACGTCCAACTCTAACACACGCAGTCTGCCGAATGACTTCAGTTTTTTGGGGCTGTTGGCACTCCACTTTTTATGCTATTCCAAGACAGCCAAAATTTGCATGTGTGCAAATATCGTCTTGTTTTGGACGAGATAGGCGCGCATAAACTGTGTCTTCAATAGCAGCCATATTTCTTTTTTGTCATCACTTTGCAGGCAAGACATGTTTGCGCTTGTTTCGAATTCCGAGGTAAGCCATGTCTTTTGTTACAATATCTACTATGCACCCATTCTTGTGTGAAGTATTAGGGGAAAAAAAAGTAAAAAGCAACATGACTATGGGTTTGGAATGAAATTCATGACAGGTGTAAAAAAATGGCCTAAGAATAGATATCCTCCATATGGAAAATCAAACATTGTTACAGACCAGTGGGAAAATTACAAACATGTAATATAGATATATGTTCCTCCATGGGTTGACTCTATTTCTTTTGAATGTGCTGAATTCATTTATTCTGAAACTTGTAACACTTTTCATTAAAAAAAATGGTGATCAAATGTTAACACATTCATTCCAGCCATGTAGTGTCCAACTGGAAAGAGTCAAAAACATTTTTTGGTTGGTCTTACTTTTTACATTTTTGAATCTTTTTTAAAGGTAAAAAGACAAGTTCCCACTCTTTCTAACTGCATACTCATATTTCTAGTCAGTCTCCTTAAAAAAATGGTATTAAATGCTGTACCCCAACAATTAATATTACATTAATAAGCACATTATCAGTATGGACATCTGTACACACACACATATATATATATATATATATATATATATATATATATGTATATATGTATATATATATGTAGGTATTAATGCAGATAAACCAAATAACCAAATGTTACCAACTGTATATACATGCATTAGTGTGCATACACAGATAAGCGAATAAATATTTACTTAATTTAATATAAGGTGTAAACAAAACAGTGCTCAATGTGGTTAGACATAGGTAAGATGTATATATTAATAAATATACATATACCTGCGTTTGAAGTGCAACTTAGTTTTGTTGATCTACAAACTCATCATGCACATAAAAATTCGTACCTGATAAGTTGGTAGAATGAGTTGGTAGAACAATGAAACTTTAAGTTGCACTTCAAACATATATATATTATTCATAAAAAACAGATAAAAATGTATCACAAAGATTAAAATTTTAGGTACCTTTCGACTGACACATATTCAGACAAAATAATATCTTTGACAAAGTTTGGCTAAGTGGCTTATTGTGGTTCTTGATCCAGTTCTATTATCCTATTCGGAGTACTGTGTACCTGACTTATTTTAATTTGTCGTTCATATGCACAAATTGCAGCCTAATCTTGATAGTGAGTATTTTGTGTCAGTCAATATATTTAGTTTGTTCACAAATTTACCACTTGATGAAACAATTGATATTTGTGCAAATTTTTTGTACTGTGGCCTCGCAAAGCCTTCATCTTTTCCTGGGGTTGTCTTTGTTGAGTCGATGGAGATGGATACTAAGTCTGTCTCCTTTAGCTTTGACAGTTATATGTACCGACAGATATATGGAATGGCAATGGGTAGTCCATTGAGACCACTGATGGCTAACATTTTTGTTGGCTTTTATGAGAAACAACTATTTGATAAGATTGCTAAACCCTCCTTTTACTTCCCCTAAATCAATGATAAGTTTACGGTCATTTTCTTCTTGTAATAAAGCAGAAGAGTTCTTTTCATATCTTAATAATCTCCACCCCTCTTTGAAATATTACTATAGAGGTAGAAGAGAACAATTAGTTACCTTTCCTGGATGTATTTGTAGAAAGAACACTTTTGGGTTTTCTCACTAGTGTTTATCAGAAACCCATCTTCTCTGGGTTGGTTATACCTCACTTGGAATTTATTTGCTCCCAAAACCAGGAAAATCAATCTTATCAATACCCTTACTCATCATGCTTTGATGTTCTGAGTGCAGGCTTGATGCTGAGCTTAAGAAAATTAACTGTTTTGGGCAAATGGTTACCCTGAATGAGTTATCACTGCTAACTTTGAACGTAAAACTGTCAATGGTATATGGTTCCCCTAAAAGTCCTGTATATGTTAGACTACCATGAATTGTACATTATTTACATTATTCGGACTATTGTCCTCATCTTTGTTGCCATATCTATTACAACGTTTCGGCCCTTCAGTATCTGTCTATGTTTCTGAGATGACGTATTATGTACACTATTTACATTATTCGGACTATTGTCCTCATCTTTGTTGCCATATCTATTACAACGTTTCGGCCCTTCAGTATCTGTCTATATTTCTGAGATGAGGTATTATGTACACTATTTACATTATTCAGACTATTGTCCTCATCTTTGTTGCCATATCTATTACAATGTTTCGGCCCTTCAGTATCTGTCTATATTTCTGAGATGAGGTATTATGTACACTATTTACATTATTCGGACTATTGTCCTCATCTTTGTTGCCATATCTATTACAACGTTTCGGCCTTTCAGTATCTGTCTATATTTCTGAGATGATGTATTATGTACACTATTTACATTATTCGGACTATTGTCCTCATCTTTGTCGCCATATTTATTACAACGTTTCGGCCTTTCAGTATCTGTCTATATTTCTGAGATGATGTATTATGTACACTATTTACATTATTTGGACTATTGTCCTCATCTTTGTCGCCATATTTATTCCAACGTTTTCGGCCATTGTATGCTCAGGCCTTTTCAGGTGGTTGAAATGTTGAACTGAACCCTTTATTTCACTCACTGGGGTAGACTGTTCTAGTTCCACGTGCCATGTTTAATGGATATCAGTTATCTCCTGTTAATTTCCCTCTGGGTGTTGAACTCACTCTTTGGGTCCTGTCACTGGATCTAACCAATGCCTTTATCCACTGTGCCATGTGTATATATAAATTCTTTTACAGCACGATTGGCAAATAAATCCTGCTTTTCCAGAATAGATGTACTGTCTGCTTATCATCAAATAACCCCCCCCCCCCGAGGACGTAGCAAAAACTGCTGAAGTTACACCCTTTGGGCTGTTCAAATTCTTATACATGCCTTTCGGTTTGAAGACTACCTCTGCTACATTTCATCGTTACATGGATAGGATATTTTTCAAACTGGATACTGTGTATTCATATATCTGGGTGGTATCCTAGTTTTTAGCAATGATGAGCAGCAAAACCAAAAAGACTTGAATAAGGTACTACAAGTATAAAATGACATTACCCTAAACATTTCCATAGATAAGTGCATATTTAGCGTATGGGAGTTTTCTAGAATTTTGCGTCAGTAAAAAAATGTGACCCAACTTTCCTCACAGTAGATGCAGCAATTGATTTGGTGTAGTTACTTCACTTCAAGACAGTTGAAAATGTGAGGCCAAGATGATGCAGTGTGTTACTCTCCAGAAACTTGCATCAACCATGTTGATGGCAGGCAGAAAAGTTTCTCTGTGGTGGTTAAATGAGAACAGTTTTGCTTTGGAGGTTTCAAAATTTACAAGCTATTTCCTGCCCCAGTCAACCACTGATTGGAGGTCCTTTTCAAGAGCAGCTTTGTCAGCTCTCACAGATTTGTTATTGAGGCAGGAGTAAATGGTAGCATCACCTGCATAAATATCTACTTGGGAACTGTATTATAATTTTTGCTTTGCTTAGCTTCATATTAATGCCCACCATGTTGGTCATTAATATGTTTTCGACGCTTACGTTTGCTTTAAATTTACACACAGGAGGTCTAAAATCTAAGCAAAGTATTAAGAAACAGGAAAATTTTGTTCAAAACAAGGAAAAGTGCTTAACTGTTATGTAATATCAGTCCTCGTCTATGGCAGTGAAGGCAGACAATATTCTAACAGATGAAGAAGAGACTTTAAGCAAAAAAAATTGTTCTACAGAAGGATGGTGAGAATAATAAGAAAGGAAGTAAGCAAAAATTATAACTCATAATAGGTTATAATTTTTGCTTTGCTTAGCTTCATATTAATGCCCACCATGTTGGTCATTAATATGTTTTCGACTCTTACATTTGCTTTAAATTTACACACAGGAGGTCTAAAATCTAAGCAAAGTATTAAGAAACAGGAAAATTTTGTTCAAAACAAGGAAAAGTGCTTAACTGTTATGTAATATCAGTCCTCGTCTATGGCAGTGAAGGCAGACAATCTTCTAACAGATGAAGAAGAGACTTTAAGCAAAAAAAAAAAGTTCTACAGAAGGATGGTGAGAATAATAATAAGTGAACATGTGATTAACAAGGAAGTTTTAAGGGTAATGGAAAAAAAAGGATGCTTATATTTAGAATCAGGAAAAAACAGGTGAGATTTCTTGGACATAATGAAGAAGGAGGGGGTTGTAGAATCTGTCACTCACAGAACATACTGAAGTGAAATGGCAAATAACTAACCGAACAAGCTTATGAAAATGGATAGCAGAATAGGGAGTAGGAGCGATAGTAAAAAGACAAAGATACTAAGAGCTTTAAAAAATTAGATATTTTGGAGAACTATGACCGCCCATGTCCTGAATGGACATAGAAGAAGAAGATGCATTTTGATATTTTGCAAGTGTGCAAACACTTCTTTTTCTTCACTGTATATGAATAAGATTTTTTGGAAAAATATAAATGATTTTAAAGTCTGTGATGTTCTAAATGTTTATTGAAGTTCCTTGTTATGGCCAAAATAAGTGAGTTTCCTACTTGTTGTTATTGGCAATAGTTTTATACATTATGACATAACATATTGTTGCACTGGAGAAGTATTAGGCATTGTACAAAAAGCCTTATATAATCAATAATGGAGATGGCTCAGTAAGAATCCAATTTTTGCACAAAATATGCATACCTGAATGAATGAAGGAACAAGATTTTATGGCACATTAAATCTTATATAACGGTCAGATGATGCCAAAAACATTTTTCTCTCTTTTTTTCCTTTTATGATATTTTCTCTTTCTCTTTCCCATTGTGTTTTATTGCATAGCTAAGTTCGTCCATATAATGTTGTAAATTTTGAATCACTGTAACCGTGGCTGTTTCAGAACGAATTACCCCTTTCTCTTCATGAACAAAGGCCATAGAATTCATCTTGCATACCCATATAAATTGAAGTGCAAAAATTAGAGACATAATTCCTAATAATGCATAGCGCCAATCTTTTCTTAAATAATAGCAGCTATGTGTCTTGGAGCATCCACTGTTCTAGAGTGATTATATATGTATATCTATCCATGTGTAGGCCAGGACCTTTCTATGACTGACTTGTTTAATAGAGAATTTAGTGATGTATGCAACTTCACAAATATGTATGCTCAGTGGGATCTAAATCAAGGAATTCAAAAGTGTGCATATATCGTATACATGCTCCGTCTAGTCAAACTCAGGGAATTTTGTGGGGTCTGCAACATAGATCATACATTCTCAGTGTGGTCTAAATCAGGGAATTTTTGCAGTTGGTAACTTGGCTGATACATGCTCAATCTGGCTTAAATTAGGGAATTTTGTGGGGTCTGCAACTTGGCTCATACATACTCAGTGTGGTCTAAATCAGGGGATTTTGTGGGGTCTGCAACTTGGCTCATACATACTTGGTGTGGTCTAAATCAGGGGATTATGAAGTCTGCACTTTACCTTTACCTGCTCATTGTGATCTAATCAAGGAATTTAGTGGGTGCTGTAACTTGGCACATAGAGGATCAGTAGAGTCTAAGGCAAGGAATCCTGAGGTTTGCATATGATCCTTAATTGCACAGTATGTTTTAACTCAGAGAATTTAATGGGCTTTACAATTTGACACATAGTGCTCAATGGTGTTTAAATCAAAGAATTATGAGGTCTGCACCAAGAAATATAGTATGGTCTCCCACTTCTCAATGTGGAAATCAAAGAATTTTGTAGGATCTGACACCTGACCTATATATACTCAGTGGGTTCTAAATCAAAGAATTCAAATGTCTGCATATGACCCTTATATGCCCACTGAGGTCTAAATCAAGTAATTTAATGAGTTCTAAAACATGACTCTTACATACTACTCCTCCTCCTTCTCATTAGTGTGATTAGACTCACCTGTATGCATATGGCCATATCACATTTAAATACCAGTTTTCATCCAATCATTAATGTTAAGCAATGTCATACCTGGCCAGTATCTAGACTGGTGACTACTTGGGAATACCAGGTGCTGTGAACTTGAATGTGCAGGGAGTGTAAGGGCTAATGGCTAAGAATGAGAAATCAGAGAGCCGAGTTCAAATCTCAGTCAGGTTTGTTACATTTATTTACATGCAAATATAATTGGGGAATGTATGAATCTCTTCTCTCCCCAGTTATAGGTAAAATAGCAGGACAGACTGGGTCCTATAGACTTGGCTGGCAACCAGTCTAACAGAAAGAAACTCTGAATTCAAACTGGATTGCACTATGTTAAAAATGTGTATACATGCTATGGATTTGCATGTTCGAATGAATACAATTTTTGCTATGTATAGTTATCTTTTGCTCAGATGTAGTGGGTTTGTTTGATGGAGCCAGCTCAATCGACCAGGTGAATGCAGATACAGGTAATATGTACTATGGACTAAATAACAGAACAGACTGGGTCCTATAGGATTAGTTGCCAACTAACCTACCACAGAAAGTAATGGCAGTCTACAGTGGGAATTCTTCTTTCAAGTCAATCATAAATCATAGAGAGATATGATCATTGAAGCATGGCACGTAAGGAAGGAAGATCTCTGAAGAATACAGCTTCACTCCCTCACCCCTAGTGATGCTGCTGTGGTTTTTGTAGCAAGTAGATTTTCATAGGATAGAGTTATCACCCCCATTTCCAACTGGCTTTGAATTTAGAGTTGTCCTTCTCCTAGACTGATTGATAACCAAGGCTAGAGAGTACAGTTTGCTCTGCTACTTAACTCATAGCTGTGAGGATAAGAGATAGATTTATACATTATCCTAAGGGTATTTGTGGGAAATCAAATGCAACTTAGATGTTCAATGGGGTCTAAATCAGAAGAGTTAATAGAGTCTGTAATTTGATTCATGCATGCTTAGTGGGACCTAAATCTCGTAAGCATTGAGAGCAATGGAATGCCTGGTAGTGTTCCTGGAACTAGTTGGGAACTTTTGTCATCTTCATGGAATAAATAATCAGCATCAGGAAACAAGGAGCAAATAAACGGATGCAAATAATCTCGAACAAGATCTGTCATATCTGTCAAGTATGATTCCAAAATTACTAGGTCCCTTGCTTATTTCAATAGAACACCTCCAACCCTACATCTGTCTATATTTCTGAGATAAGGTATAATGTAGACTATTTACATTATTCGGACTATTGTCTTCATCTTTGTTGCTATATGTATCACAACGTTTTGGCCATTGTATGCTCTGGCCTTCTTCAGGTGGTTAGAATATTGAACTGAACCCTTTATTTCGCTCACTGGGTTAGACTGTTCAAGTTTCATGTGCCATGTCTAATGGATATCAGTTATCAGTTATCTCCTGTTAATTCCCCTCTCCAAGTTCTCCACTGCTTTAACCGATTATTGAACTAACACACTTTGGGTCCTGTCACTGGATCTAACTAATGCCTTTATTCACTGTGTCATGTGTACTTGAGGATACAGTGGATAAAGGCTGAAATGTTGTGATAAATATGGCAACAAAGATGAGGACAATAATTCAAATAATGTAAATAATGTACACCCAACCCTATTAGCCAGCCACCACCATGAAATGTTCATACCTCCCTCATATTTAAGTGAAAATAACTTCACAAAAGGCATTTACTTGTATGATTTGCTGCTTAAATGTAACAAAAATCTTTGATTGTTTGTAATAAACTGTAATGGGTTGCTTTACAACCATATGAAACACAAGTGATTGTGAAGCAAGAAAAATGAATCATCGCTAACCACAGAAAAGAGCAGTTGTCCTCTAAACAAGGTGATATCAGGCATATTGTTTGATTGGAAAAGAATCACCTACTTGGAGCTCCTTATAAAAAAGCAAGTGATTGATGTGAACAATTATTGCTCACCAGTAGACCAAATGAAAGCAGCAATCAAGCAATACAAAAACATTGATCTGAAACTTGTTAAGTTAAAATGTCATATTATTCTATCAGAATAATACTGACCCACATATTTCTTTAACACTTTGAGCCCTGCATTTGTGGACAATTTTAACCCTAACCCTGCCTGAGCTTCTGAGTCAAAATTCACGATTAATTAGTCTACAATCTTTCCTAGTAGATTTAAAAATAGTTACAAGTCTTTACCCACTGTTCAACCGGTGGCTGGGCATTACATCATTTGTCTCTACCACCGGTAAAATACCTTTTGATTGACTGACTGATTGATTCACCTTCTATGGTTTACTAACACTTTGCAGGTTATTTAACCTTTTGAGTCCTGCGTTTCTGACCAATTTTAACCCTTCTGCCTGAGCTTCTGATTCAAAATCTGCCAATAATTGGTATGTAATATTTCACGGTAGATATAAACATAGTTACAAGTGGTATCAAATGACAATTGGAAAAAATCTTACACTTTGCCGACGCGTTTCGTCTTCTGACTTTTTCAAGGCAAAAATGAAATTGAAATGTTTTTGTTGTTATAGTTACATTAAAATTAAAAATTAAAAAGATAGACGCTTGTGTCTAATTCATCTGGGAATTTAAGTATAGTTACAAGTGTTTACCCACCATTCAAATGGTGGCTGGGCATTACATCATTTTTCTCTACCACTGGTAAAGTGGTGGTCAAGTCTCAAAGGTTTAATGACCAGTCATAAAAATTATTCCAACTTGGCTTAAAAGTTTTTATTCATCTGCCATTTTTAGCAAATATTGCACCTCGTGATAATTTTCACCAGATGTACCTTAAAGTAATCACTTATTCATGTCTTCACTAATTCTTTCAGTGAAAGAAAAATTTCAGTTTTTTGAAAGATGGTAAAGGGCATTGAGAACAGTTCTTTGATGAGAGGGATAAACCATTTTGACTGTAAGGAATTAAGTTTCCTTAATGATGACAAAAAAAAAAATGAAGGAAGAAAATAGTAAATATGTTGTTTAATAAATCTCATGTTTATTAAATAAAAATAAAATATTTTATTTTTATTTAATAAACCAAAGAAAAAATTTGGCTGCACAATATATCCTCTCACAAGATAGGAAAAATCATGGCATTTGGAAAATTGACTCAAAGAAAATACATTTTCATCTTTATGCAGCATACAGTTAAGCTATGAAATGCAAAATAAATGGCTGGGTAAATTTCATAAAACTAAAAAAACCAATGAAAATATTAAAAGTTACAAATGCACAACAGAGGATTAAACATGTACAATATTTAAAATTAGGAAAAGTTTTAATAATAAATTATTTTTTTTACCTAAAATCAAAGAAAAGAAATGTAAACAATTTCAAGGACATCATGAGAGTGTTGCAATGAATCCAAGAAAGGTATAATTCATAATCTGATAAGAGAATTAATGTATTTTAAGATTTAAATCAAAAATAAGAAATGAACTGCAAAAGTTGAATAAGTTTTCAAGTTAATTTTTCTTGTAATATTCACATCAGTTCCATGTGCAACTGACTTTCTTCAAAAGCAGAGGTGCATGCTTTTCAACTGTTCCAGAGTTCAAATGTGTCTCTGAGTCCTTGTTGAAGAAGAATTATTTTCCACTCTCCAACCTCTTTCTCTCACAGATGAGATCTTGTGATTCTCTCACTGCTCTATTGCTACTACCGTGGAAAGTGCTCAAATGAACTGCATTTCCTGGTTCCACCAGGTCTGACTTTCACAGCTAGGGCCCGCCATGCCACTTACATAGTGATGAACCACCTATATTCCCTCTGTATTCCATCAGCGAGAAGTAAGTTCCGCTCAAACAGCTTCTTTTCATGAACCACTATGGAACAGACTGCCAAGCAGATGTTTCTTCAATCACTACAATCTTAACCTGTTCAAGTCTAGAGACAATCGTTATCTTCCCCTTCTATCCATACAAACTACACCTTAATGTAACCCTCTAACTTGAGTGACACTCAGCCCTTGTACATATGATCCATCTCCAAAGATGTAGGAAAATGTTCAGCTCCCTGTACCACTCCAGTAAGTACCTGACTCCTCATGCTATTCTTTACCTTTGTAAGGGCCAGATCATGCTGAAAATGGATTACTGTTGTCATATTTGGGTGGGAGATGCCCAGTCATCACTCTCCAGCCGTGATAAAATTCAGAAGCATCTTCAAGCCCTTGTGAGTGACAAACTATTCTCAACCCTTCCAGTTTCAATAGAGTCCAAAAGTTCCTCAGAGTCCTTTTGGGTGATGAATTATTTTCCACCCTCCAAACTCTCTCTCTCTCTCTCTCTCTCTCACAGGAAGGTCTCTCACTGCTCTATCACTACTGCCATTGAAAGTGCTTGGATGAACTACATTCCACCAGGTTCCACCAGGTCTAACAATCAAAACTAGGACCCACCATTCCATTTACATAGTAGCAAACCACCCACATTCTCTCCTTATTCCATCTGTGAGAAGAGTTCCACTCAAACATCTCCTTCCTGTGAACCACTGCTCTATGGAACAGACTTCAAAGAGGATGTTTCACTGATCACTACAATCTTAAACTGTTTAAGTCTAAAGTTAACCATTATCTTTCACTCCTATTCATATAAACTGCCCCTTAATGTAACCCTTTACCTCGAGTGGCCCCTGAACCATGTACAGGGTGAAATCTACTGTGAAAAAAAAAACCCAACTTTTTCAGAATTCACTTGTAGAGATAGAATAATTGATATGCAGTCACATGAAAAAATAACGGATACATAAAAATTTTAAGGGTTTGAAAAAAAGTGTAATATGGCTAAAAATCTAAAAATTGTGCTAAAATTAATAAATAATTAGAAAATTCTCTCATAGGCATGGATACCCTTTTCTGACCAGTGGGCTGTATGATATATGGCTCATCATAAGGAAGGCTGCACTACTAAAAATATCAAAGTATTTTTTCATTGAAAATGCCATAGACATTTTAACTATAAAAAACCATATGTGTAAGCAGCTGCCTTAGAAATGTTTTTCTCTTTAAAAAAAAAGACTTTTTCTATAATTAATTAAGTGATCTGTTTTTTTTTTACAGATTATCAACCCTTTGCAAGTCATTTAAAGCCAGAAAACATTTTTAGATTGTATAAATTTTTTTGAGAGAATACTGGTTTAGTGATTGGTTTAGTGACTAATGGAGGGATATTAAATTCAAGGGAGATCTTTTAGTGTCCAATTTCATGATTATGATGGTTACTTTTCACTCTGCGAACTAGAGCACTTTTGCCTTTGCTATTGTGAAAATCTTTGTAGTTGACAGCCAGAGATTCAAAAATTCATTGAGAGTAAACACAGAACTTTTAATTATTAATATTTGTATTTAGTTTGCTCTGGTTGATCAGAGGAAACTTTCAAATTAATAATTTGAATATAATTTGATTCTAAACTTCAAATTTCATTCTGTTTTATTCATTTTTTTTCTTTCAGAATGTCATCAAAACTTGTTTTACATTTACATGATTAATTTGCATATAAATTTGGCCAGATAAAAAAATCCTTCTTTTTGCTCAGATATAGAACATTGTAAGTATTTATGATGTTCAACTGAATTTTTGGATTTTCAGCCATATTAGAATTTTTTCCTTAAAAAACATTTAAAATTTTCATGTATCATTGAAGTTGCCTATACATAGAGATATGAAATTATGTATTTCAGTACTTCTGTTTTATATCTAGATATTGTGAACAAAATCTAATGAAGAATCAGCAATATTATTGGTCCTAATCAGGCATCTCAGCTTCAGTCACTTTCCCACTGCCATGACATAGCTTTCCTTTGTCTCTTCTATAAATACTTTCATGGTAATTGTTCTGATGTGTTTTCCTTTTTGGTACCTCAACTGTATGAATTTAAGTGCAGTACTAGATTGGCAGCTAGGTCTTCTAATTTTATTGTTGAAATGGCTAGAACCATAAGTTCTATGCTAATAATTTCTCCCACACTTATTGATTGTGGAACTCTTTTTCCTGCTTTCCTGTCAACTATGATCTTCAAAAATTTAAATACAATGCCAATTGCCATCTCCTGTCTCCTTGTTTACTGTTCTTTTATTGTTCTTTCTGTTTCTTTCACTCTCAGTAACCATTTGCATCTGAGTGACTTTTATCACCTTGCTTGGGGTAAAACGATTCAAAAAAATGTGTATATGTATATAAATTTATTTCAGTACCATGGTAATGGTACTTCTTCATGCTGACAGAGTATTTATTGTGTTGAGGTACTACAAGTGTGTACATCAAACAGAGCTTGCAACACATATCACTATGATTACTGCTGAGAAGTATTAACAATTACTTAACTGTGCTCCCATATGCTGAATGGGTGAAAAATGGTGCATCTGCTTAATATGCACTTTTGTGTCAGACATCATTTTGCTAGATTGATAGATTGTAAAAAAGTGAATAATTTTCACTTTCTGACCAAAAGAGCTGGTAATATGACTCACCAGACTAAGCAACATGACTACAGCCTTCTACAGTTCAAAAACAATATTTTGTAGCACTAGTCAGATGCATTTACCAATCAATAATTGCATGTTTGTTGACTGAGAACAAAAAAATCCAATGAAATGTCATGTACCCTGTACAGTGTGTAAATTGATAGATTATTGGGAGGTTGGTTTAATCTTTGCTGTCATTCTCATGTCATGGGCCAATATAATAAGAGAAGAAAAATGGAAAATTGAATGTCTTTGACTAGATGTGATAATAAATCCGGGTAACCGTATTTTCAATTTCTTTTTAGAATAGACAATGGGACTTATACTAAGTTAAAACTTAATGTGATAGGGTATAGCCAAGTGTGAACCAGGACTCCTTACCTGTTATCTCCCCCTCCAATCCTACCCTCTGTTTTGTGTCATCCTTTTTTGTGTTATCTGTAATAGGAGTAGGTAGTCCCTTCTACCGCCCGGTCAACACTCCTCCCCTTTCTATTGGACATGAGTAGAGGCTTACACCTTGTTTCTTGTCTAGGAAGGGGTTCCGGTACTGTCTTCTCTCTCCGGCCTCTGTATTAGTGCAGGTCTGTTTCTCCCATGATGCGTGCAGTCTGTGGCAACATCTCTTCATTCTGAGGGTACACGGCTGACAGTTCTCTGGTTGCTGTTTCCGACTGGTAGTTAGGAGCCCTAACTCTTGCGTAGCGTCTTGAGCGGCTGCTCTGATCAACAGTTGTATAATACCGTGGTGTTTGTAGTGCCATGTCGCGCATGGAAAGGTGTCCCTGCAGTCACCTCTGGTGGGCAACCCTGAGGCCACATAATGATGCGGATTTTGCCAACTCCTCTCTGCCCGCGTCACGGTCGAAACTGTCTGTTTTCTCTTACCTCGGGCCTTCTCATCTTTGCAAATCAAATCCAACATGAGTTACAAAAACCGAAAGATTTACCCTAAACCAGCCTCTCAGAAACCAACTAAACCCCTCAACATTTCGTTCTCCAACATCCGAGGCATTAGGACAAACTTCTACAGTCTGGAATCTTTCCTCACTGCAAACGGCCCGGATGTACTGGCTCTCTGCGAGACAAACCTTGTCTCATCTATCCCCTCTTCCGATCTCTCGATCCCCGGCTATCTTCCTCTCCTCAGAAAAGACTCTCTAACCCACATGCACGGTCTTGGTGTCTACGTCAAGGAACATCTCCCTCTGGCCAGAGAGTCCTCTCTCGAATTGCCTGACCAGTCATACATGTGTCTCCGACTCTCTCTCCTCAATGCGGTAAGCTATCTCTTCTTCCTTTACCACTCTCCATCCTCTCAAGACTGTGAGATACTTGATAGCATTTCTGACAACATAGACAAGGCTCTCTCCCTCCACCCGTTTGCTCACATTTTTGTGTTTGGAGACTTTAACGCCCATCACACTCTGTGGCTTAAGAATGCTACTACTGACCATGCAGGCATTCAAACGCTTAATTTTCAATCTCCATTCCCTCACACAGATAGTTAACTTCCCCCACTCGTTTTGCCTTCAACCAGGAAGGTAAAGCCTCTCTACACGACCTGTGCTTTACCTCCATCCCCGAATCCTGCAACGCCTCGCAACTATGCCCTTTTGGTAACTCTGACCATGCAGTAGTATCGGTTAACATCTCCTTTAACTCCACCCCTATAAAGAACCTCCTACCACTAGAACTTTGTTCTATTATCAACGAGCTGACTGGGACGCGTTCCGTGATTTCCTCCGCGATGTCCCCTGGGATGGAGTCTTTAAGCTCCCCGTCCAAGAATGTGCTTCTGAGGTCTCTTCCTGGGTTAAAGCTGGAATCGACGCTTTCATCCCATCAAGGAAATATAGGGTTAAGTCGCGCTCCTGCCCCTGGTTTTCGGCTGCTTGCTCAGCCGCCATCGCCCATAGGAACCACTACTTCCACCTATACCGTAGCGACATGTCTGACTGCAATAGACGTATCTTTGCCTCTGCCCATAACGAATGTAAGCGTGTCCTAAATGATGCTAAGTCACTATTTGCGGCTCAAATGAAGGAACGTATTGCATCTCGCAAATTTGGCTCCAAAGATTATTGGCGTCTCTGCAAGAGTGTATTGAATAATTGCAAACCCTCTATACCTCCTCTATTCAACCAGTTCGAAGTCTTGACCTCCTCTACCGACAAGGCTGAATGCTTTGCTCGGAAATTTTCATCCAACTCGACGCTCGACTCTTCCGGTGTACCCATACCCGACTTCCCTCTTAGAACTGAGGCCATATTGAGTGGGTTAAACATAACCCCAACTTTGGTACTGGGCGTTATCTCCAATTTAGATCCCAACAAGGCGAGTGGTGGAGATGGGATACCAGCCATTGTCTTAAAGAAATGCGCGCCTGAACTGGTGCCCGCCCTTTCGAAACTATACAACTACTGCCTCAAGGAATCTTGTTTTCCTGACTGCTGGAAGTCCTCTTCGATCGTTCCTGTCTTCAAGAACTCGGCGACCCCTCTGACCCTTCCAACTACCGTCCTATCAGTCTCCTTTTCCCTCTTCGGCAAAATCTTGAAGCTCTAATCAATACCGGGGTGGTTAACCACCTCATCCTATAATCTGCTCTCAGACAAGCAATATGGTTTCCGCTTTGCCAGATCTACAGCCGATGTGCTCACAGCCATCACTGAAACAGTCTACCGAACTCTCCAAAATAACGGGGAAGCCCGAGCCGTGGCACTAGATATCTCCAAAGCATTTGATAGGGTTTGGCACGCCGGCCTTCTCCGCAAGATCCAGGGTTAGGGCATTACGGGTCGATTATATAACATAATACAATCATTCCTGTCAAACCGTGAATTGAAGGTCGTTCACAACGGATTCTCCTCCAGTTCCTATCCCACGAACGCAGGAGTTCCTCAAGGCTCCATCCTAGGCCCCACTCTATTCCTTATCTATATAAATACCCTTCCTGACGCCGTAACTTCTCAAGTCGGCATCTACGCGGATGACACCACAATTTATTTCTGCCTCAAAAACAAATCTAGTCTCGCTGACAAAACTCACCTTGCCGTGCGTCTCGAAAAGGACCTCCAATCGATTGTGAACTGGGGCATGATTTGGCTGGTCAACTTCAATGCTTCGAAGACAAAACTGCTCTCTATTAATCACCACAGAGAGCCTTCCCTTCCCTCCATTAGAATGTCTGACGCTCAACTTCTCGAGAGCAACTCTCTGCGGCTTCTCGGTCTCACGTTGACTGCTGACCTGAGATGGAATAAATACATCGAGTCAATTGCCTCGTCCACTGCGAGGAAAGTTGGCTCCCTGAGCCGCGCTAGGAAGTTTTTCTCCCCTGAGTCGATCCTCCAGATATACAAATCCCCAATTCGCCCTTGCATGGAGTATTGCTGCCATATATGGTCTGGCACCCCTTCTGTTTGCCTCAGGGTTCTTGATAGGTTCCAGAAGCGGATATGCAATATGGTTGGCCCTGCCCTGGCGTCTCGTCTACAGTCACTTTCTCACAGACGCACCGTCGCCTCCCTCTGTCTGTTCTACAAATACTTTCATGGAAATTGCTCCGAGGAGCTGCATTCGCTGGTTCCCAGACTTCATGAGTTCAAGCGCCCTACGAGGCTGGCATCCCGCTCTCACCCCTTCACTGTCGAAACTCCTAAATGTAGCCGTCTCTTCTACTCTAATAGCTTCATGTCTCGCACCTCTCGCCTGTGGAACTCTCTTCCCTTCTCCTGTTTCCCTGAGAGTTATAATCTCCAGCTATTCAAGTGTAATGTCAATCGACATCTCCAGTTGCCTTAATCTATCTACTACCCTCATCCTTTCTTCTATCACTCCTATCTGATCTTCCTATTTTCTGTAACCCCTTGCGTCCTAGTGGCTTCCCGCCTTGCTTGGGGTGAAATGCTTAAAAAAAAAAAAAAAAAAATGTAATACTTTCAAAATAATATTGAACATATGAGCAACAACAATGTTTTAAGGAAAACAGAAACAAAAAGGACACATGTACTCAGAATCAGAAAGTGACAGTTGAAGTTTCTGGGATAGAAAATTGCGGAGAGCCATGATAGCTCACGTCCTGAAGAGACACATTACACGGTAGAAAATGTGTACAGAATGGGTCAGTTGTTTGATTTGTGTATTATGCAACATATAATTTGGAAGTATATATATATATATATATATATATATATATATATATATATATATATATATATATTATATTTATTCTTCATTTATCTTAATAAAAAGGTTAATAATGTTCTTTCTTTTCAATGTAAAATATAATGTTCTAACTGTGAACAGTTTAAACTTAAGAATTATTGTCATTTGTGTTTAACTGAAAGCTAATTCTGGTTTTATTGTCAGGCATACGTGTAATATCTTTATTGGAATAGAGTTCTTTGGTTGCTTTTTTTAGTAGAGGATTTTATTATTTCCAAATATATTTGCATTTTTTACTCATTCCACTTGTTGAAGGTCACTTAAGTTGTAGTGTATTTTTTAATGCCTCATTCATAATGCTAAGCCACAGTGTGAAACAGCCAACAAAAAGCCTGTAACAACCAGAGAACCTAAGATTTATTTTGACAAGGAAGGTGAACACCCAGTACAGAAGACCCAAATGGCTCCCAAAATGATGCTACTGAGTTGAACCCATGATTGGAGGGTTTTAGTTGATCTTAGAACACCTCTGTAATTCAAAATGGACACATACCCAGACTTTTTAGCATGGTCTGTTTCAAAGAAGTATGTCCTCATAGTAGAATTAATGGTACTATGGGATGAGAAGCACAAGCAAAAGAAAAAAACACTACAAATTGCTGTGAACCAACTGCATGGAAATGTGCTACCAATTAAGGTTAGGTTGGGTGCTGTGGGTTCCTTGGATGGTCAATCGTTTCCTTCCTTTTGAAGGTAGGCATCACTGGCTGGAGCCTGAAGTGTGCTCTAGACCACAAATCAACAGGCATCAAGTTGGATCTAGTCAAGATCCAAAATAAACCAATTAAAACCATGCTCCCAACACAATGGCACTTCTGACATGAAACACATCTATTTACCTTCCATTCTATGTCATTGATAATGGTCACTATGAGTGCATTGTGTATTGGTTAATGAACAAAAGCAAATGCTTTTAACAGAATATTAAAATTCTGACTTACAATTGCAAAAAAATAAATCACAATAGACTAACACATCTACACAAAAAACAAACCCTGTCCGGTGGCAAAAGCTGCTGGTGCCACCAGGGATGGCAGTACCACCTTAGCCACCAAAACTGCGTTACCTCCCCTGATTGGTGGCTGATGAGGGCAGAATATTGCACATGCTTTCACACCTTGTATATAGAAAATTATATTTGTTTTTTTTTTTACTTGCTCCACTTGTTGAAGGTCACTTAAGTTGTAGAGTACCTTTTATGTCTCATTCATAATACCAAGCCATAATTCTTGCATTTTTTGACAAATTATTTCAATTATCATTCTCTTTTTAAGGTCAAAAAAATTTGTTAAATGAAGCCTAAATGTATTATCAGATAGAGAGTGATAAACAGACTGAGTTTGATAGACCTCCACTAATTTGCCATACCTAAGGTTTAAAATGATTTTTTAAAAACAAATAAGCTTCCTTGAAACTTTTATTTTAGCTTTAATTGAAAGCTAAAGGATTATATTTACTATTTCCTGTGAGCAAAATATTTTGGTATATTTTAAACAGAAATTATATTGATTAAAATCAATTTCTTTTGCTAAAATAGCTGATTAGCACACATTTTAGTAATCTTTTATCACAATGTATTTCTCTGTATTAAAAAATCTTCCAAAAATAAAATATTCTTTATTTGAGGAATATTAGCTGATTTAAGGTATAATTAATTTGATTTGAAACAAATATTATTTAGTTTAAATTTAAAATCACTTAATAACGATATCACCTAACACAAAGTAATGCAGAAATTTAAAAGATTTGAAACTTTATAAATTATTATAATTAAAATTAAAAAATAACTAGCATAAAAAAAACTGAAAACAATTCTTGTAAAAATTCATTATTCACCCACCAAAATTTTTTTCTTAAGACAAGAGTGTCCTTCAACAATCTTATTTATAAAAGTAATTAAAAGCTTTTCTAATTAAATAATGTCATAGTTTTATTGCATTTTTTATTTTATGATTTGGAGCAGGTTTTTGGGAAATGAGTAGCAGTTTAAAAAAAAAAATTGTGATTTATGTTCTCTAAGGAGTCCTACTTTAAACTAATAAAACCAATTTTGCAATTAAAATTTAATTTCTTGAAATTTTATGAAATTACATAAGTGACAGCAAGTATATGTAAAAAACAAAATATTTTTATGAAGATTTTCTAAAAATAATTTAAAAAATAATTTCATTCATTTGTGAACTTTTCATTAAAATCCAAGAATTATTTGATTTGTGTAAGAATTTCCAAATCAGTGTGTTTTTTAGTGGGAAAAGGTGTTAAAACATTAATAGTAAATATCAGACCAATTGCAGATGCAAAAAAAAAATAAAAATAAAAAAACAAGATTTTTAACCAAAATTTCAAAGATGCTAGAAAGTATTAAAAAATTTAATAATAAAAATATACTTTGGCCTTTCCTCTTAATTACAACATAAATATTTTGATGATAAAACCTTGTTTTTATTAAGTTTCAGGTCTTTTTTCATCATGCTGTGGTGTTTATTCATCTAATTAGTGGAGGTACCTAAATGTTAAGCCATTAAAATTAAATAGCACTGTGGTACAAGATGATTGTAATGGATGACAGGAATGTTGGTCACCAGTTTTTAGCAGGAAGAGTTACAAGTTGTTACTGATGAGGATAAAGACTTTCAAAAGAAATGAATTTCAACAGCTTGAAAAGAAATGAATTTCAATACATTCAAAATAAATTGTTTCAGGAATTGGAGGTTTTCTATGTGTGTATGATGTCCATGTGGTTTGTTTGAAATTAAGTAGTCAGTCTTTAGTCAAAGAAGTCTCTCCAGTGGAGAAGAGTTCCATGTTGGCATTGTATCACAGAGCAAGAAATTGAAAGAGAAAAGGTTTATATCACTTCATTTTATAGTCCTCAGAGAGTGACAGACAAGATGGGGATAATGTCTATAAAATCTTCTAAAATTTGTTAAAACATCAAATAACAATCTGAAAAATATCATTATTACAGAATAACTGAATTCAACATTTTCAAAAGAAATGAATTTCAACCTGTGGAAGACATTATATATATATATATATATATATATATATATATATATATATTTATATAGAACAATATAGCTCACAAAGAAGAGAAAATTATATTTACATGTATGCAGATAGTTAAAAAATAAAAGGGAAAGAAAACATGTTATTAGCTGTGTGTGTGTGTGTGTGTGTGTGTGTGTGTGTGTGTGTGTGTGTGTGAGAGAGAGAGAGAGAGAGAGAGAGAGATGTCCATGTGGTTTGTTTTAAATTAACTAGACAGCTTACCAGAGACAAAGAATTCACCCAGAGTTCCATGTTGGCATTGCATCATAGAGCAAAACATGAGATAGAAAGGGCTTATATCACTTCATTTTATAGTCGTGAAACAGTGCCACCTAGTGGCCTCCAGTCAGACATGGCAGGGGGAATCTGTGTATCTTTCAAGATTTTGTAACTTCTTATCAAACAACTGTCTGAACAACGTCATTATTAATATTTGACTATTTGTTTTTCATCTTGTTCTTACTCTATATAACAACTTTCTAGACAAAATGTCTGTTGGTCACCAGTTTACAGTTCAGACTTGTTGCTAATGAGGAAAAAGACTTTCATGTTAAAATGAATTCCACATTTTCAAAAGAAAATGAATTCAAAATGTGAAGGAATTTTACAAATATATTTCTAAAGGAAAATATTATTCACAAAAGAAGAGGAGAAAATTATATTTACATGCATACAGAAAGTTAAAAAAAATGGAAATTAAAACATTTATCTTATTAGCAGTAATGTGTGTGTGTGTGTGTGTGTGTGTGTGTGCGTGTGCGTGTGTGCATGCATGATCACATACGTCTGTGATGCCCATGTAGTTTGTTTGAAATTAACTAGTCAGTTTCCAAAGGAAAAAGATGTCTCTCCAGAGGGGAAGAGTTCTATGTTGGCATTGTATCACAGAGCAAAAGAATGAGAGAGAAAGGGTTCATTTTATAGTTCTGAAAGAGTGCCACCTGGTGGTCTTCTGGCAGACAAGGTGGGAATAATCTCTATATCTTTTAAGATTTGTAACTTATCAAAAATAGTCTGAACAATATCATCACTAATCATTGGCTAGATTTTTTTTATCTTGTTAATACTTTATATCACAGATTTCAGGATAGGGTAACTGGATAAGTTTGTAGTGGACAAAGTTACGATTTGTTGCTGACATGGATGAAAACTGTCAGAATAAATGAAGGAATTTTATAGATATATTTATATAGAACAGTGATTCTTAATTGCGATAACACATCACACTAGTGAGCCACCTTAAGTGTGCTACAAAAGTAGTATTGGATTTGAAATCCCTTTATAAAAGATCCTTCTAATATTGGACTTCTGTTTTGTGAAGAAGATGAATTTCTAGTGATTCAAGGCTCAAAATAAAACATTAGATAATACCCATTGAAAGCTATAAATGTTTCTTCTTTCTTACCTTTTTGATTTTTCGTATTTCTTCATTTTCCTCGGCCATTTTGTGGTTGGACCATTTTCTCTCTGTTTTATATTTAAGGAGCTGCAAAAACAAAATGAATAACTGAAAATTAGAATCTTAAAAACATCTTCAAAATAAAAATGTAAGTAAAAAATATATACATAAGTAATTTCTCGATTTTCTAAATGTTATTTTTGTGGCTATAAATGCTTGAAGAGATGCATTTTTTTTTCATCTATTTTAAACAGTGTGAATTACATTCACTTGCCTGTGCATTCAAAATACTTAATAAAGAAAATGCACTCTATAGTATGATTTGAACCTGCATCTTTGTAGGAGAAACCACCATCTGATCCAGTATGCTTTAGACTGCTTAGTCACAACTAATCAATGTTCAATTACTCTTCAAAGGTGAATGCAGGTTCAAACCCTGCTGGAGAGACTATTTTCTTTATTAAGTTTGTCATATGAAAAAACTGCTAGATGTAATTATCACATTCTAAAATAAATTTTAAACAAGGAGGATGTCTACTCAAATATCTATATCAACAAAAATAATGTTTAGAGTAATGAAAAATAGTGTTGGACTGAAAACAGGAGCTATTAATTAAGTCTCTAGCTTAATGAAAAAAGAAAGTGTTCATTTTTCACAACAAATATTTATTTATTATAATCTTCTTTGTCAATTCACTTAATTTGCAGTATAAGAGATAGATCAAATGTTATATAATGAAAATCCTGCCTCAGTTAATGACAGATTTGGTTTTTTTTTTTTATGGTATATCAACCTCAATGGGTCATTTAATTTTTTATTTATTTTATTTTTATTTTTTTCAAAAATCTATTTCTGCTAATATTTTTTCCTCAAAAATGTATAGCTGGTAATATTATTTTTTCAAAAACGTATAGCTGGTAATATTATTTTTTCAAAAAATGTTTAGCTGGTAATATTATTTTTCAAAAAAAGTATAGCTGGTAATACTATTTTTTCAAAAACGTATAGCTGGTAATATTATTTTTCAAAAAACGTATGGCTGATAATATCATTTTTTCTAAACGTATAGCTGGTAATATTATTTTTTCAAAAAATGTATAGCTGATAATATTATTTTCTCAAAAACGTATAACTGATAATATTATTTTCTCTAAACATATACCTAGTAATATTTTTCAAAAAACATATATCTGATGATATTATTTTTTCAAAAACATATAACTGGTAATATTATTTTTCAAAAAACGTATAGCTGGTAATATTATTTTTTCAAAAACATATAGCCGGCAACACTATTCTTTCAAAAAAAATGTATAGCTGGTAATATTATTTTTTCAAAAATGTACAGATGGCAACATTATTTTTTCAAAACGTATTATCAGAGGCCTTGCTGTTGGACGTAGTTTATCATCTTACCCAGGATGCGGATGTAGTTTATCATCATACCAAGGACGCGTTAATGACAGGATTTATTTTATATTAAATCATTACACACCAAAAAGGTAATTTCAGATGGATCAGTTGTTATCATACAGGATAACCATAAAGTTTGGATACATGGGTAAAAATTCATATTTTCAATAATATTTTCTTAATCATTTAATTCCAAACAAGGTATTAAAGCCACTAAGACACAAAGGAGTTATTGAGTGTGAAAGAATAAGAAAAACAGAAAAACATTATTAAGGAGTGAAAAAAATAGAAGAGCAATCAAAAAAACAGTAGATAATGTTTGGCATGAAGCTGGAAGAGAGTTCTACAAGTGAAAAGTGCAAGAGAAGAAACTGTTTGCATAGAACTTATGGCTGCATCTGGCCAATTCAACTGTAGAATGATGAGACCTAGCTGCCAATCTAGTACTGCATTAAATTCATAAAGTCTAGGCACCATAGTGGCAAGTTCATCAGAACAATTGCCATGAAAGTATTTGCAGAAAAGGCAGAAAGAAACTACATTACAGTTGTAGGAAAGTGACTGATGGCGAGATGCCAAGTCAGGACCAATAATATTGCAGATTCTTTGTATTTTATCAAGAATATTTAAATATACAGCAGGGATAGCAGACCATATGTGGCAGCAATATTCAAAGCATGGATGAATGGTAGATTTATATGTAAGATAGTTTCTGGAGAGAAAAATTGTCTAGCTCAACATAGTGAATCAACCTTCTTAGCAGTGGACCTAGCAATTAATTCAATATAATTTTTCCACTTCATATCAGCAGAGAATGTTAGCCCGAGAAGGCATGATGAATCTTTCTCCTGGATGTTAGTATCAAACATGCTTGATGGAAGGCAGAAAGCAGGGAATTAATAGAGAAAAGTTTCACTTCTGGAGGTGTTAAAAGATTCTGGAGGTGTTAAAATTAACAAGCTACTCCTTGCCCAAGTTAAAAGTAGATTGTAGGTCATTTTTTAGATCAGCTGCCAATTTGACCTAATTGGACAGAATTCTTTACAAATAGTAAATACATGAACAGCACAATGCTTTCTAAACATATCTAGGAGATTAAAACCAAAAACCAAATCACACCAAAAATATCACGGAAAATCAGGAAAACAGCATCAGCCTACAACAATAAAAGCAAAGTCTGTAAACTCTGCCTGGAGGGGAAAATAGCTATAATTAACTTCCCAGACCAAAACAAATTACTAAATAAACAAACAGAATTCATCTCAAAATGTAGACACAAAAACAAATTTTTACTGCGTTACTTAAAAATCAAAAACTGTAAGCAAACAAAAATAAACCCAAATAAATAAATAAAATAAATAAACAAAAACAAGTAAAATAAATGAATCCAAACAAATAAATAAACTATGTAAATAAACAAATTAGAAAACCACATATGCACAGATAAGCACAAGAAAATGTAATAATAATAATAATAACCAACAATAAAATAATCAATCATAAATAAAAATAGTTAACTAACAAAAGTATAAATAGCCAAAGTACTGCATTAGTATTCACAATTATTCCAACTCAATAGCACCTAAAATAATTAGAAACTGTTAACACCCAACAAAAATAACCATTAGAATAATACAATAAAACTACCCACAATGCAATACAATAGACTACTCACAATGCAATACAATAAAACTACCCACAATGAAATACAATAGACTACCCGCAATGAAATACAATAGACTACCCACAATGCAATACAATAGACTACCTGCAATGAAATACATTAGACTATCCACAATGCAATAATATAGACTACTCACAATGCAATACAACAGACTACCCACAATGCATCACTGACCTATTTATATAAATAATTGAGCAAAACAGAACCCACATGGCCTGATAATTTCGTCTAGCATGAAACACACTGTTGCCTTCGGGTGTTGACCTCAATGCCCACTTTTATATTAACATGCACTCTATCCCTAATATTGAGCACTTTAACCCATATATATATAGTATACAATAAAATCATACTTTATTATATATATATATATATATATATATATATTACAATAAACGTGCAATCAATTTACAAATACATGAATTATTCATACAAAACTAATGCAAAGGTTAATGATTTAAATGGCGAGACATCCATCTTGCAAACGATTCAAATAGTACACAAAAACCTCTAAATCCGTTATGCATGAGTTGATCCTTGTTTATATAAATTTCTGCCGTATTAGTTGTTATTTTTACTACAAGCTTTCGTCTGTTCCTACAGACATCGTCAGGTATATAATAGATGTTGTTCTTGGTTTTCTCTTAGTAATAAGAGGACATCGAAAATATATGTGTATTGTATCCGAAATGCTATTAAAAAATGAGTTATTGGTTTTGAGCGCGCCAAAGCAACGCTGAGTTTGATTTTGAATTTTTTAAAATGTCTGCGTCTATACCAAATATGGTAATGAACAAATGTTTTTACTGGTAAATTTTTTACTGTTGGCATGAACTATATTGTTCAATAATTTTGCTTTTTGGCGTTCAAAAACCAATAACTCATTTTAATAGCATTTCGGATCAATAATTCGATGCTTATTTAAGAGAAAAACCAAGAACAACATCTATTATATACCTGACATGTAGGAACAGACGAAAAGCTTGTAGTAAAAATAACAACTAATACGGCAGAAATTTATATAAACAAGGATCAACTCATGCATAACGGATTTAGAGGTTTTGTGTACTATTTGAATCGTTTGCAAGATGGATGTCTCGCCATTTAAATCATTAACCTTTTGCATTAGTTTTGTATGAATAATTCATGTATATATATATATATATATATATATATATATATATATCAAGTGTAAAAGAATGAAAAGAATAAAATTCAAACATTCATATCATCAATTTAAAAAAAGGGATCAATACAAGAGTAGAGCAATAAATAATATTTATTAAAAACTTTTACATTAGAATATGCAAATTACTACTACAAAATTGCATATTTTGTCTCATCATTTAAACACGTCTCATCAGGTAGTTAACAATGATGGTAATTATATTTATTATATACATATATATATATATATATATATAGATAGATAGATAGATAGATAGATAGATAGATAGATAGATGCACACATGCACACACAAATATATACATATATATGTGTGTAAATATATATATATATATATATATATATATATAGGAGGCACTGTGCAGTAGTGGAGAGTGGCTTGGATTGAGGAATCGGGGAGCCAAATTTGAATTCCAGTCAAATCCATTACATTCACTTATGTGCTAATACCCTTGGGCAAGCTATGAATCCTCTTCTTCTCCCTCCAGCTATGGGTAAATAGCAGGACAGACTGGGTTCTATAGCCTTGGATGGCAACTGGTCTAGGAGAAGGACAACTCTGAATTCAAAACCTGCAGAGGGTCGTTTGAGGATCTTGTGGCACATAATGTACCAGGTCTCTGTATTCAGCCCTTCAAAAAGTGTGGTTGGTTCTACACAAAACCTTCACCACTATAATCAACTCATATGTGCTGGTGTCTGGCTGTTAGTTCCTTGAAACTGAGCTACTTAACCCTTATATGTTGAATATGATGGGAGAGCCCACCATGTAGATGTGTGTCTTTTTATTATGAGTGTGTGTATATAAGGGTGGGCTGAAAACTTCATAGGCTGACTATGAAGGAGTGATGCTAGTGCTGTGAAATCTTGCATGTATTAATTTCAACTCTTCTTATTAATAACTGCATTGTTTTTTTCCAGGTATGAGGGTGGGCTGAAAAGCTCATAGGTTAACTATAAAGGAGTGATGCTAGAGCTGTGAAACCTTGCATATATTCATTTCAACTCTTTTTATTAATAACTGTATTTTTTTCTTTCCAGATAAACTGATGTCTGACTGTTCAAAGAAGACTTCAAACGTAACAAGTGGTGAATTCTCTTGATAATGGAAAACATTTGGCATCACGGTGTTATCATATAAGTTCCAAAATAAACAGTTTACAAAATGGGGAGTTACACTCAAAATAGAACCTTGCTTTACCATGATGTTCTTTGTAGCTGAGTTTTGTTAAAGTGTGTTGGTTCTAACAAGAGTTTCTCCTGTAAATGGGGATGTAGGTTCAAATCTGGCCAGTTTTCTTTATTAAGATTTCTAGAATGTTCAGGATGGGAGATGAAATAAAATACTGTATAAAATAAATGGAGTGTCTACTCAAAAATATCCACTAAAATTAACATAATAAAATTAAGTTGGATTAAAAATAAAAATCCTTTAATTCTTTAGAAATTGCTTTGCTTATATTTCCTATACAAAACTGAGCAGATATGACTTGTGGGTGTGAGGTTCTCCAAAAGCTGAATGGTCAGGTCAGATGCTGGTTCGTCCTACAAAAGGGTATGCAGGTTCAAATCCATTACTAAGTTTTCTCAAATGCACAGGTTGGTAGGTGAAATAAACACTGTTTAAAAATCAGGTGCTTTACTCAAATGTAGGTATTTACAAAAAAAATTAAATATAAACTAATAAATAAATGAATTATACATATATATATATATATATATATATATATATATATATATATATATATATATATATATATATGTGTGTGTGTGTGTGTGTGTGTGTTAATAAGTATGCATATACCTACGTTGAAGTGCCCTTAACAGTAATAAAAGCTTGTTGTTTATGAAGCTTATGCACCCTGTCGTTGAACTTAAGTTTAGTGGCTGTAATTCGTGCATCATTATTAATATCATTTTACTATTCACTTGGGGCTTTCTTATATATTTAATTAACTTAATAAAATTGAAAACAGGGGGAATAAGTTTTGTAAACAACAGGCTTGGGATTAGCTAGCTGCCCTAGTCGATGGGCATCCTTGAATATGAGTGGCCAACTATCCTATACACACATATATATATATATATATATATATATATAGCTACCTAATCCCTATTGTAGATGCTAGCTCAGGCACATTTTGTGATTGTTCACCACCCACAGAGCAAACCTGTTGTTTAACTATGCTGAGCAGATTTTAGTTACAGTTTCTGGGAGAGAGCATATTATCCAGCTTGATCAACAGTCTGAACAAGGCTAGCATGCTCAAACCTTCAGTCATGATGACTTGTGACTTTATGCTATATGGACAAGGATATATAGGCATTGGGGTAATGGTCACATTTTTCTTTTGATATATGCAATGTAGAAATAGACAGCATATTAGTCAAATAAATATTTACGTATAATATATAAGTTATTCTCTTGTTTAGGTTTTCCTGTACTAAGCCAGAATGTAAACATTTAGTAATTCTGTGGTTTCTTTACTAGAAATACACACACACACAATATATATATATATATATATATATATATATATTTATACACACAGAAACATATACACATACAAAGTGTATCTGAAAAGTAATGGGGCTGGGTGTGGTGTGTAATCTATGGTTGAAAGAGAGATAAACAAATTGTTTTATCATCTAACATGATATTTTGGGAGTATATAACTGTAATCTTAGCATTTGCTTTGCTCAGTGCACAAGAAGAGATGAGAATTGTGGCAGGACAAACCGTGATAAACAAATTGTGTTATCATCTAACATGATATTTTGGGAGTATATAACTGTAATCTTTCTGCAACCATTGCATTTTGTTTTCACATGCTATTTTGGCAGGACAAATCATGGCTACTTCACCATGACAATGCACTTAATCCTAATACCCTGAATATCTGACAGTTTCCAGCCAAAAACATTGTCATCCTGGAACAACCTCCTTATTCACCTAATCTTTCTCTGTGACTTTTTCTGTTTTCCAAGCTCAAGTTGATCATCAAGGTGACTTGTTTTGAAGGCGTGGAGGCCTTCAGGAAGGCATAACAATGGAACTGAGGAGCATCCAAGAATCACTAAACATAGCATAAATTGTGAAAGTGAATTTTAAACATATGAGGTCTGTTTAAAAAGTAACAGGACTGAATGTGCTGAGTGAGCCATGGGTGAAAGAGGGATAAGGAGATTGTTTTATCATCTAACATGATATCTTGGGAGTATATAACTGTAATCTTAGTTTTCTGTCACCATTGCTTTTGTGACAGGACAAATTGTGGATGCTTCACCATGACAATGCGCCTGCTTGCAATGCTCTGAGAATCCAGCAGTTCCTGACTGAGAAAAACCTTGTCATGCTGGAACAAACTCCCTTTTCACATGCTCTTGCTTCGTGTGACTTTTTCTTTTCCCCAAGTTTAAGGGGATCAATCAAGGGGACCCATTTTAAAGGCTTAGAGCCCATCAAGAGGGCTGTAATGACAAAAGTGAAGGGCATCCAAGGAGATTCCTTCTAACACGCTATAGAAGCATGGCAGAGAAGGATCGAAAAGTGTATTAGATTTGAAGAGGATTATTTTGAAGGTGAAACTATGTAGTCTATTCTTTGGAATTGAAATAAATTGTTTATATATATATACATAAAGAAATAATCATACATAGAATCAATCAGCAATATTAATGCAATTAATGGCAAAATCACTTCGCTAGTAGAACATAATGTATGCATTAAATTACTATTAATCCATTGAATGATGTGATCCTCATTTGTAAAACTGTTGTCAGATGTTTCTAGCATATATTTTTTAAGTTAAGCAAGCACTTTCGATGATCCATGTCTCCATCATCAGGCTGTAATTTTTTTCCTTTAAAGTTAAAACTTGAAGATGAAATAATTGTTTGTAGACCGAAAGATGTTTTTTAAGAATGTACTATTTATTGACAGTTGTACAATCTCAGAATGTGCGAGTCTCAACGCTAAAGTTCAAAATTCCAAGTGAGAATTTTTATATGAATTTTGTAATATGATAAATCCACTAATTCTTTTTTTACAAGTGTTTTTCAGTTAACATGACATGAACTAAGTATATAGTTCAATTAATATAGTGATATGTCTTAGTAGTTTTTTTCTCAGGAATTTCATACTGCGGGATCAATTGTTTTTTATAAACATATAATATTAGGCAGCATATATTTTATATATAAAGAAATAATCATACATAGAATCAATCAGCAATATTAATGCGATTAATGGCGAAATCACTTCGCTAGTAGAAACATAATGTATTCATTAAAATACTATTAATCCATTGAATGATGTGATCCTCATTTATAAAACTGTTGTCATATATATATATGGATGTTCAAGGCAAACTGGCTGAATAGAATAGGACAAAGTGACATATTTATTAGTAAAAACAAACACTAAAATCTAAAATTAGCATAAAACCATAAAACGTTAAAAAAAATTACATTACTAATAATTTTATTCCAGTAACCATGATTTCTTATGTTTACACCTATTAAGGATTTCTGAGTTGAGTATAGGTATTAACATAATATATATATATATATATATATATATATATATATATATATATTATTTTAATCCTCTCAAATTCACAGATCAATTTCTTAGTGTTGTTATTAAATTGATTAAGAAAAACGCCATAGTTTTGGTTATTTCTTTTACTTTCTCAAGTACTTTCAATCTCATCCAACATTATTGCTAAGACAATTCATCCCTGGGATGAGATTGAAAGTACTTGGGAAAGTAAAAGAAATAACCAAAATTATGGCATCTTTTAATAACAACACTAAGGGGGTGCTGAAAAGTTCTTAACATGACCCAACTGTTCCAAGTATATATATATATATATATATATATATATATATTTATATAGTCGGCTCTCCCGTCGATTTTGACGTATGAGGGTCAAGCAGACCAGTTTCCAGGAAACTGACAGCCCGACAATGACACATGAGATTTGATTATAGTGGTGAAGGCCTCGTGCAGAACCATCCACACTTTTTGAAAGGACGGATACAGAGACCTGGTGCACTAAGTGCCACAAGGTTCCCAAACGTCCCTCCGCAGGTTTTGAATTCAGAGTTGTCCTTCTCCTAGACCAGTTGACATCCAAGGCTATAGAACCCAGTCTGTCCTGCTATTTTACCCATAGCTGGAGGGAGAAGAAGAGGATTCATACCTTTCACAAGGGTATTAGCATGTAAGTGAATATAATGGATTCGACTGGAATTCGAACTCGGCTCTGCGATTCCTCAATCCAAGCCGCTATCCATTACTCCACCGTGCCACACACACACACACACACACACATATATATATATATATATATATATATTACAGCAAAAAAACAAAAATTACTTCACACTGACAATAACCGTATGAAGAACGGTTTGAAATAGACTATACCTATGTTGAGGTAATTTTTGTTTTCTTGTTGTAAAAAATACATATACTCTGTTAAAATAAAATCATCAAGCTCTCTGTGGATCAGTTTTAATAATTAGTATTACTAGGATCCACCCAGATTATATACCAACAGATCAATTACCTGTACTATATATATATATATATATATATATATATATATATATATATATATATATATATATATATACATGAGAGAGGGAAAGAAAATGTGTGTGTATGTGTGTGAATTAGTGAGATGAGAAAGAGAGTGAGAAGAGCAAAAGATAGGGAAATTATGAAATTTTGTAATGTACTTTCTAGATTTGTTATCATACCAATACTCTATAATACTATCATACTAATGCTTTGGTACTTAAAAATCCAGATGTATAAATCATGATATTTTGATTAGATGCAATGCATACCAATGACAATTTGGGGTTTCTGGAAACTGAAACATTCAGCTGTTAGAAATGCCTCACATATGTACAAAGCAAAGAAAAACTATGGCATAAAATAATGGTAGTAATTTAGGCTGAGGCCTCAACAACAGCAACAACAAAAAAGGAAAATGATGTACAAAACTCTGGAAAGAAATTAAATTCATGCAGTTTTAGCAGATTAAAAAACAATTGAGTCACAGAGAGATGATTTAGAAAAGGGAACATTGAGAAAGTGAAGACATTTTTTTAGAGCACTCCAAAATGTCAGTTTTAATTTACAACTCTTTACAGCTTCTACTCTGGACTTTTGGTGTCATTAAATCTACTGTTCAAAATTAATGTCTTTGCTTTGATCTTATAACACAAAAACTCAAGATGATGAGCAAAATAGTTAAAGTATATTAAACACACACATGCACACTCACATATATCTGTCAAAACAATGAGTATATATATATACGTATATATATATATATATATATATATATATATATATATATATATATATAGTTAGTTAGTTTATGAAAAACTAGATAATCCGTATGGGTAAACCTAAGGAGGATAAAATCCAGAGAGCTCAATGTAAATCCAGAGCAAATAATTTAAATAAAAACAGACCACTTTAAGGTTCCATGTAATAATTTATTTCACCACAGCCCTTTTAAAGGACTGCAGATCATCAGACTTCACTCATGTCTTCTCTCTCCCCCCTCACTTCCTCACTTCGTTAATTTACATATGTTTAATATGGCCCGTCAAAAATGTGTAAATTTCTTTTCATTTTTTGTTTCAACCTTTGGAAGTAAAGTCTGATGATCCGCAGTCCTTTAAAAGGGCTGTGGTGAAATAATTTATTACATGGAACCTTAAAGTGGTCTGTCTTTATTTAATATATATATATATATATATATATATATATATATATATATATATATATACAGGTTGCAATGGGTATATTGTCACCATTTATATTTTTAATTTTGCGAATACATATCGTTTGTTTTTGATTTTGTCAACTGCAAAATATAGTAGGGTCAAGTGGGCACTGTCTATGAGAAAAGGAGCACCATGACACAATTAACTGCACAGAAATTTGGAAACAGCATGCTTGGTATTTGTGCCGGAAGTGTCAATACAAACATTTCAGAGTGTTTGGGTGTCGATCTGAGGACAGTGTAGAGGATTTGAAAAGTGATAAATGAGTTTAATGGTGATTACGAAAGTTTTTGGAGTGATCACTAGTGATGGCGATGTTCTGCCTTTTTACACAGGGCCCCAGACTCAACACTCAGGCCTATATCAAGTGATGCCTTAGGTCAAGAGGGTGGCTGCTGGAAGACTTTATGTCTGGCAATAGGACTCTGCACACAAGTAGGAGAGCTCAGTCATGGCTGTCAGACAATTCCTGTGACCACATAACCCCTTACATCTGGCCACATAACTCCCCAAACTGCAACTACCTGATAATTATGTATGGGGTGCAGTTGAGTGAGAGACCAACAAAACTCCTTGTAACACCAAAGATGAACTAAAGGCAATAATCATGGCAGCATTCACCAACTTAAACAAAGAGACCATCCAGAAGAGTTGCAGGAGATTCCGAAATTGTCAGAAAGCCTTGGTTGAAATCAATGGCGATTTTATTGAATAAATTTACTCTTTAGTATATCAAGATATTTTTGTGTAACTTTGGTAAATATATTTCTTAAAATGAGATGTCTGTGTTACTTTCATTTTTGCATAATTTAAACATCAATTTTATATATATATATATATATATATATATATATATATTAAGAATTGGACAAAGTCCGACAATTTATAAAAAGAATGTTAAACATAAAAATGTCTTTAATATATATATATATATATATATATATAATGTATCTGCCTATATTTTTGAAGTGAGGTGCTACACTATTTATATTGTTCCAATTGTTGTCCTCATCTTTGTTGTTATATTCACAATGTTTGTCTGTTGTACACTCCAGTCAACTTCACGTGATATATGTTGGAATTTTGAACCGAAGCCTTTATTTCGTCCACCAGGGAAGATTGTTTTAGTCCCACATGCCATGCCTCTTCCAGATATCTCAGATACAGTTATTTCCCTTTTAATAACTCAACTTTCAAAGTTTTTGCTCAACTCTGCTGTGACCAGGTATTGAATTCACAATGCTTTGGGTTGAGTCATTGGGTTACTTCAACCAACGCTTTTATCAACAGATTCATGAAGGAGGTTGAAACATTGTGTATGTGACAACAATGTGAGAAAAGAAGTCTGAACAATGTAAATGGTGTGTGTGTGTGTATATATATATATATATATATATATATATATATATATGAAGAAATATAGTTTTAAGTTGTGCTATATTTATGGGAAAGTGCTCAATATCAGAGATAGAGTGTATGTAAATATAAATATAAAAGTGAACATTGAAGTCAACACTCAGAGGCCACAGGCTGTTTCATGCTAGACACAATTGTCAGGCTGCGAATGTTGAATTTTTCCTTGACTATTTATATATATGGGTCATTTGATTGCATTGTGGGTAATCTATTCTGGCAGTTATTTATGTGGGAGTATATATATATATATATATATATATATATATATATATATATATATAAACTAAAATTCAAGATGAATAGTAAAATATTAAAGTGCCTTAAATACATGTGCTCACACCCACACACTTCAAATCTCTGAATATATATATATATATATATATATATATATATATATATATATATATAGAGAGAGAGAGAGAGAGAGAGAGAGAGAGAGAGAAAGAGAGAGCAACACAAATATAATAGTCTCATCTACATGTAAAAACAGGCTAAAAATAATGGAATCATTATTAAAAAAAGAAAGAAAAAGCCAACATTCAATAATATCAACTATGATCATGACTAAAATGTGCTAACCATGTTTGAAAAATAAAACAGTCCTATAACTCTAGATACATTTCAATATCAGTTCAAATAATTGTGAAAAACTGGCTACATTCTGAATGTATGACCATACAGACTTTTGCCTACCAAATCGAATATTCAAGTCAGAAAACAAATTGAATCTAGTGACTTCTCCAGACTACAAAATACTGACTTTCCGCTTGATAGTGTGGAGATGTTTCATTTCACTCGCTTTGGTGCAAGAATCCGCAATTAATAGGATTTCTTTTATTACCAACGAAACTGGAGTTAATCTTATGATGCTTGACACGACGCTCCCTAAAAATGAATCTACATTTTTATTTTAGAAGCCCTATACACAACTTTCTGAATTACTTAGAAACTTTTCGTATTTTATTTGAGTAATTACATTTCAAAAACTTTGAATACGAGAAATCAGTCTTGTGTGCATCCAATTGAAGCGCTGGTCAATTTTCAAACACTTTCCAATCCAACATCTGAACAATTTCTGTTCAGCTTTCATACAGAAACCTGGTCAACTATCGAAGACATTTCTTCTAAAATATAGAAGCAATCAAAAAAAAAAAAACTTCTTGTAACAACAAATACATGTCTTCAGGCAACTGCAGACTACACCAGACTGAACTCTATAGAAAAAGAAGCATAATTGCAACTATATTTTTCAACAAATGCCATTCCTCAATAATCAGCAAAAGGTAAAGTCATTCATTTTTCTCAGCAAACATACAAAAATCATTAAAAAAAAGAAATATATTTTCAGTTGTGAACTTTTCACTATCTTCATACCAGACATTTTTGTCACATAGAAGATACAGACTTCATTTCATTCGCTAATCACAACATTTAACATTTTCTTTTTAATATAAAAAGTGAAAAATACAAAATTTACATATTTCACAATTTTCTACTGAAATCATCACAAGAACATTTCCGCTGACACAGTTTTACCATTTACCTATTCAAAATGTTGAACTACTAAATTTTGTGTATTTTGCAAAATCAACTTAAGGACACAACAATGAAATAATTTTTGAAAAAATTTTTGTTTCATTGATAAAAATTTATTTCACTTCTGAGCCACCTTTAAGCTGAAGAAGAAAATTTCCAGTATTTTTTAAAAAACATTTTGCAACCTGGAAAACATTCTCTAAAAACAAACTGTCAACAGATTTTTCTGCACAACACTTTTTGTAACTGGACATCAAACTTTTATTGGGAACTCATGCACTAATTGTGCTGAGGAAACACACATAGAAAACACATTCAGTAACCTCCAATATCGCAATCACTTCATCCACAATGCAAAGAGAAAGGTACAAAAATATACAACGACAACAAAAATAACAACATTATCCACAATAATAAATTAAACAAGAAATAATACATAATACTACCTACCAGTTCTATACCATCCACGAACCAAAACACTTTATCCCATCTAAGCAATATCCAATTAGTTACAGCCACTTCCCAAAATGTTATGGATATAATCAGATCTAAAACCACTCATAACCATAAGTAGAAATAAAATATAAAATAAATTGTCTTGACTGTTCCTCACACTACATGGGGGAAACATGCAGAAATTTGAAAAAATGTTTCTATGAACACAAATAAGACCTCATAAATAAAAATTTAACAAATGCACTAGTCATACACAGAAATAAATTTGACTACAATTTTGATTTAAAAATTGCCACACTCATCAAAAGTGAGAGTAATTTACTCAGAAAGAAAATCCTCAAGTGTACCACCATTAAATATTATCAAAATATCAATCTACGCTCCAATTTTTTCCCAAACTCACTTTTCCTTCTTTGAACATTGTGAACTGATGCTACAAAATCACAAACAAAGAACTGTAACTAATAACAGCAACTACATCACTTGAGGACTACCAACAGCAGCAATAACTAAAATGGATATCACATGTAAGTTTATGACATGATCAATATGTTGACAGTCCACACTACTTCAAATAAAAGGTTAAGAAGGGAACCTCCATCAGTACTGGAAAGAGTGATAACAGCTACTGGACCTGAGAAACTTATTTTTCTGAAAAAATTTTTCAATAGAAAAATTTTATGAATTTCAACAAAAATAGTACTGGCTCATCAGTCAATGAATGTTGAATGTTTCCTTGTAAGGAAACGGCTAATATTGCTATTAACATTGCATCCTGTTGTTTTTTTTTGTAAATCTCTTTGAAAAATTAGTCAAGATCTCATCAATCAAGATCTCATTAATTTACAGTTGAGATGGTTAGATATAACTGTAAGTTTTATGCTAACAGTTTCTTTTCTCACACTTCTTGCTTGTGGAACTCCCTTCTGGATCCATGCTTTCTAACCAACTTCAATTTAAATGAAATGTCAATTGCTATCCACTGTCCGCCTGATTGCTCTTTTTTTTCTACTTATTACTTGCATGGAGTGATGCCGATTAAAATATACATACATACATACATACATATATATATATATATATATATATATATATATATATATATATATATGAAGAAAAATATACTGAAAAAACAAATAAAAATCCTAATATGCGATTCTGCTGTTTTAATGTTTAATGTCAACGTCGGACGTTTTCAGTCTAATAGACCATGTCCATCGTCTTTTTCATGTTGAATTGTATATGGTCTACGTTAATTATGTTTTATGAATATGTCCTGAAGATGGTCTATTAGACCAAAACGTCCGACGTTGACATTAAACATTAAAACAGCATAATCGCATATTAGGATTTATATTTGTTTTTTCAGTATATTTTTCTTCATACTGTCAGATCTATATCCAGATATTTATATATATATATATATATATATCTATATATGTATGTATAGTTTAACACAAGTATATATATATATATATATATATATATATATATATATATATATATATATATATATATATATACACCATATATACTTGTGTTTCATGTGACTTTTGAAGACCTAATTTTAAGGGGGCTGCTTCATACATGAGACATAAAATTAGCATATTTACTGCAGGCCCTGGCTATGCAATTGACCAAATTATATATCCATAGTCAAAATGTAGTTAAAATGTACAGCTGTATTGAAAATAAACATGATTTTGATAAAACTGGTGTTTTACTTAATTTATCTAATGTAATATTCACATATTAGTATCATATTATAAAATACAATATTTACTTTATTCAGTCCTCATCTTTGTTGCCATATTTATTGCAACGTTTCAGCCGTTGTGCACTCCGGCCTTCTTCAGGTGGTTGGAATGTCAAACTGAACCCTTTATTTCACTCACTGGGATAGACTGTTCTAGTTCCACGTGCCATGTTTAATGGATATCAGTTATCAGTTATCTCCTGTTAATTCCCCTCTCCAAGTTCTCCACTGGATCCAGTGACAAGACCCAAAGAGTGTGAGTTCAACACCCGGTTGAGGCAGTATGCATTTACGAAACAAGTATAGCATTACTAACAATACTTTTATCATTCTCTTTTACTTTTTAACTTATTTACTTAGAAGATGGGATAAAGAGATAGCGGAAAAGAGGTTAGTCTATTGTAATTTGGTCTCTTGAAAAAGCAACTCACATGATACACAAGATACATGATAAAATAATTTTTTATAAGTGAAAATTTTGAGGTCACATGATACACAAGGTCACACATTACATGATATATATATATATATATATATATATATATATATATATATATATATATATATATCATTTCTGTTGAGTTGACTGATAAATAGGTCAATGTCTGATCCTTACCCCCTCCTTCCTCAATATTAAGTATTATAATAAAAAGAAAAAGAAATTTAAAACTGTCCCTTCCCTCTCTAAACTCAACCATGTCTCTCACACTATATCAATGTATATAAGCATAATACTTCCTGTCAAAAGTGTAAATTTTAAATTCATTTTTCATTTCACCTTTGAAAGTGAAGTCTGAAGATCCAGAGAAAAATAAAATTCTCTGGTGAAATAAATTATAACAAATGGAGCTTTGCAGTGGTCTGTTTTTCTTTAAACTAAATTATTCACTCTGGCATAACATTGAGCTCTCAGGATTTCATCCTCCTTGGGATTATCCATATGGAATACCAAGATTTTCATTACTTAAATATATATATATATATATATATATATATATATATATATAACTCTAATGTTACTAATTTGGCTGTACATATTTCAAGCCATATAAGACTGTAGATATCAGAATTTCATAAATTTGTTATACAAGCATGCAAATACACTGCATCAGAATGACTATGCTATATTCCACAAGAGGTCGACAAAAATAAATAGCAAACATGTGTCTACATATAAAATTTGATTAAAAATGATTTTATAATTTTTGAATTTTGATTGCAACAGACAGACATTTAAAAGGCATTTACATGTATGTATCTACTTGTCTCCTTTCAAATACATTAGTAATTGTAGGGTGGGAAAAAATAGAAATAAAATTTATAAAGAAATAATTCAATCGATGCTAAAAAAAACAAAAAAAGAACCCAGTTAAGACTGTATTTTTTAAAATTATTTATCTTATTTTTATGACATTTTGCAGCACTTAAGCATGCCGGTAGCAATTTCTCTATTTTAAGAACTCAATACCTTTCAATTTCTTTCAACATATTTGCATCGAGCAGATGTATCTTTTGTGATGGACCTTTCTAAATTTATTTTGGCATTAAAATTTCTTGCTGAAACTTTTGTGAATGACTTTCTGTTAAATTTTTCACATCTCACACCCAAAGTTTTTTTTTTAGTGTTCAGAAATGGAGGAAATATAAATGTGAAATTAAAATAAAATAAAAATAAATGGGTGAATGCTTAAAACACAAGTAAATGTTCCTGATTATACACGTGAAACTCTTTAACAGACTACAGGCCTATTAAATGATTTCAAAACAACTTCTTCATTCTTTGGTACATGTAGAAATTTATACAACTTGGCCAATCATTTTACTGGCACGTAATAGAAATTACTTCTGGGAATTTGTTCCAGTATTCCAGAAAACAAAGGTAACATTATCAGTCAAGACAAACAAAATTGTGAGTATTCTATAAACCAATTTTAAATTGTGAGTCAATCAAGTTAATAATAAAATGTTTACATTTATATCTCTGGCCTCCCCCTACATATATAAGATTCCATTAATAAGATCATTACTTTAACCTGTTGAAGCCCTTTTAGAGACCAAAATATTTTATATAGAATGTTTTCCACTTTGTCATTTAATTACCTATATAATCCATTTCCTAAATACAATGATGAGCTGTGATACAGAAAAATAGTCTGTCTGTCGATGACTATACATATGCTCCTGAAAAATTTATTTCAGTTGAGCTCTCTGGGGAGGAAGTGTGAGTTTGTAAACAGTGACTATTACAGCTAATAATGCAAGACCCTTCAGTAAAGCGAATCAAGTTCTCTCAGTCACTGTGTGTTTATCTAAAAATAAATACGCATAGGGGTAGGATCTCTGATGGATGCCAATTCAGCCAGGTTTCGAGCCTAGCTAGAGG
Organism: Acanthosepion pharaonis; assembly: GCA_903632075.3. Taxonomy (NCBI): domain Eukaryota; kingdom Metazoa; phylum Mollusca; class Cephalopoda; order Sepiida; family Sepiidae; genus Acanthosepion; species Acanthosepion pharaonis. Next base: position 3,142,975 of record CAHIKZ030000813.1, read on the forward strand.
CAACCAAATATCTAGTCACACTGATGAGCTGTGATACAGCAAAGCAATCTGTCTGTGAATGACTATACATATATATATATATATATATATATATATATATAGTGGAGGAAAATAAATATTCATACGCCATGAAATTTTTTAATTAACATAGTTATAACATGAAAAAACTTAAAATCCATACAATATTTCTACACCATTGCATAATGCTGTAATATGCATAAGCCAATTAGAAAACTTTGTTATAAATGAAATTATGTGTTATTTATAAAATTTTGAGGTGAAAAAAGTATTCATACAAAATATGTCATTAATATCAAAAGGCTTAAATTACTCTTATTTACATAATTCTTTGTAAAATTTTGTCAGATTCTTCCAATTATCTTCTTACTGGAATAATCTAGAACATTCTGCAATTCATTTCTTAGATAAGGTTATCTCTGAACACAAATCATACACAATAATTATTATTATAGAGAAAGTCAAGGAACTATCAAGTTAGAAAAAAGAATTGATCATCAAACATTGGAAGGAAGACAAAATCTATAGGAAAATAGCAGATATCCTGAATATACCGTTTACTACTATTAGTTTCGTTATTGCTAAGTATAAAGAGGTGAAAACTGTTGAGGACAAATCGAGATCTGGTGCACCAGGTAAGATTTCTCCCAGATCAATGAGAAGAATCCAGTGCAAAATTCAAGAAAATTCAAAGACGACTCAAAGAGAAATACAGGAAGAATTAAAAGCATCAGGTATTATTGTTACAAAGAGAACAATAAGCAATGAACTTCATAGAAACCAACTAAGATTTCATTTTCCAAAATTATTCAAGAAACATAGGGATGCTCAGTTAAAATTTGTCTATGAGCATAAGAATAAACCTGAATCATTTTGAGAAAGTGTTTTATGGACAGATGAAGCAAAAATTGAACTATTTGGGCATAATTCAAGGACTTATGCTTGGAGAAAAGACAGCACAGTCTTTGCACTGAAGAACACAATCCTAATTGTGAAATTTGGTAGTGGCAATATTATGGTTTGGGGATGTTTTTCTGCTAATGGTATGGGTAATTTAGAGATAAGAGATGGTAGAATGAATTCAAAAAATGTACCAAGATGTTTTGAACTTTAATTTTTGGAGGTCAGTAATAAAGTTTGGACTCTTAAATGAATGGGTTTTGCAACTAATGATGCTAAACATATGACTAAAGCTACCAAAAAATGTTTTATTGAAAACAATGTCAATACACTCAAATAGCCATCATAGTCTCCAGACTTGAATTCAAAAGAGAATTTGTGGCATTTATTAAAAATTCAAGTTAATAAAAGAGCGCTGAAAAACATCCTGGACCTAAAGAGAATATGCAAAGAAAACTGAAGTAGAATGCCAACGGAAACTTGCAAATCATTGATTAAAATCTGCAGAAAGAGATTGATTGCCATTGAATTTAGTAAGGGATATGCTACAAAGTATTAAATAGGTATTATGATCTTATACAAATACTCTTTTCACCTCTAAATTTTTTAATTTTGTATAATTTCATTAATATAACAAATTTTCCTGAATTTTTTTGCATATTGCAGCATCATGCCATCATATACAAATATTTCTCCCCCACCACTGTGTGTGTTTATATATATATATATATATATATATATATATATATATATATATATATATATATATATCTCAACTCTCCTGTCGAATTCGACATATGAGGGCCAAGCAGATCAGTTCCTAGGAAACCAACAGCCCAACAACAGCACATGAGATTTGATTATGGTGGTGAAGGTTTTGTGCAGGACCATCCACACTTTTTGAAGGGTCGAATACAGAGACCTGGTGCACTACGTGCCATAAGGTGCCCAAACAACCCTCGGCAGGTTTTGAATTCAGAGTTGTTCTTCTCCTAGACCAGTTGCTATCCAAGGCTATAGAACCCAGTCTGTCCTGTTATTTACCCATAGCTGGAGAGAGAAGAAGAGGATTCATACCTTTCCCAATGGTATTAGCATGTAAGTGGATATATATATATATATATATATTTCTCCCCACCACTGTGTGTGTATAAATATATATATATATATATATATATATATATATATATATATATATATATATGCACATAATCTTTAGGGAAAACACAGAGGTCTGCACATTTTTCTTCCCAGTCAACTTTGACCTTCAAAAATTTAATTGCAATGTCAATTGTTATCTTCTGTCTTCTTAGTTCCTGTTTTTTTTTTTTTTATTGTTCTCTCTCCTTAATAATGTTTTATTTTCCACATATTCTCTCACACTCATTAACCCCTTGCATCTTAGTGGCTTTAATGCTTTGCTTGGGGTGAAATGATTAAAAACCAAATCTATTCATTGTAAAAGTAGCTACAAGCCTACATTAATATTACAGCTTAGCAGGGAACATGTATTTGCAAAGTCTGCCCAAAAAGAAATAATTTTTTGTTGGTTTTCCATAAAGCTGAATATGGTTTAGGACTTTATCTACATCATCTTCTTCTTCTTCTTCTTCTTCTTCTTCTTCTTCTTTATACTGTGTTCAATTTTGTCTTTTTGTTATTTCTCCTAATCCCTGTTCTGCCATCCGTTTACACAAGCTCAGTAGGTATGTTATGCATTCTTTTCCTCTGTCCATTTTGACTTCAATATATCCTGTAAGTATCAACAGTGTTTAACAAAGAACATCAGAAAGAGAGAGTTGAAATTTCTAGGAAATAATGAGGAAAGAGGGCTTCAGAGAATTTAACACTCACAAGATATTTTGAAGGCAAATGGGGCAGAGGAAAGCAGCGAATAACCTAAGTGACAGACCTTACTTAGAGTTATTAAGGATAGAAAGCTGTAGAGAGCCATGATCACCTACATTGTGAAGGGACATGGTATATAAAAGAAAAAGAAGCTTCCATACCAAAGACTTTGGCAATCTTCAGTATCTGTGATAAAATTGCTCCAAGACACTTTGGTAATGGCCTGGAGGTGGAACTTGTACAGAGATTTGAGGAAGTGCAAGTATCACTACAACCCAGGATTCGGTACCATATCAGAAAGTTGTCAGAAAAGCAACTTCATCAACCTTTAGTTTGGCATATTTGCTTCTGCTTTTGCTAATCTTGATAGACAATATCAATCAAATAAGGATAACAATTTAAATATCTGTAAAATGTTTTAACCCTTTGCCTGTCCTGTGCATCATATGCGATGCACAGGATTTCCATATCTGTGCATCCTATGTGGTGTACACTAGCCATGATTTTAAAAGAGTGATAAAATTAAGTACAGTTAAGAAAAGAGTCTACTATTGAGCAGAATGTCTAAGGAATGGCCTAACCTAATATTTTTTGCATCATATATGACCAAAGGATGTTTCACTGATAATGTAAGGTCTCAAATGAAAGACATCTATTTTTCTACTTTGCTGAAAATGATTATGACATTTGCATCACATGTGATGCACAGAGCATAGTGTAAATAACTTATGATTTGTTTTTTCTGTGCATCAAATGCAATGTACAGGTTTTTATTATGTGAAACACTATATATCAGCAAATTCTATTTGCCAAATAAGCTGAGTTTCCTTGCAATTGTTATAAATCTGAATACAAACACGAAGGTTTAGATAGTACACACAAAATTGCAAAGGACATAGTGTGATACTGAAAATTGAAAGCCTATTGGAATAGCAAAAGCTGCCTTTCAAAATCTAAGCTAAATATTAAGAAACAGAAAAATTTCATTAGAAATAAAGAAAAGAGTTCTACAGAGGGATGCTGAGAATACTATGGACTGAACATGAGAGCAACGACAAAGTTTTAGAGAAAATGGAAGCAAAAAGGACACTTATACTTACCACCAGGAAGAGTTTCAATTTTTAGGGCATATAATGAGGAAAGAGGGCTTGGAAAATTTGATACTCACAGCACATATTGAAGGCAAGAGGGACAGAGAAAAGCAGCATATAACCAATGTAACAAGCTTTTGTAAAGGGTTGGTAGAATAATGATTAGGAGATAACAAAAAGACAAAATTTACTAAGACCTAAAAAGGACAGGAAATTGTGGAGAGCCATGATCGTTTATATCCTGATGAGACATGGCACATAGAAAAATAATTTAATTTCAAGGGACAAAGTCGATTATAGGCATTTAAAGTTGCTACCAGTGGACTTGATTGATTTTGTACACATGTATATGCACATATACCTACACATGCATGTGTGCATGTGGATGCAAGTGTAAATACAAGCCTATAGATATGCCTATATTCCTGTGGTGGAAATTTCTGTTCTTTAAACCAATTACTGAAATAAAACTTTCTGTGATTATACCCAAAACTAATAAAGCTATATGAAGAAAAAAATGGTGAAAGAAAGAAAGAAAAGAAAGAAAGAAAGAAAGAAAGAAAGAAAGAAAGAAAAAAAAAAGAGTATAGGTAAGAATAAAAGAAAATTAAGAGAGAATGAAAATGAAATGAAAATTGGGATAAGATAGAAGAAAGAAAGAAAGAAAGAAAGAAAGAAAGAAAGAAAGAAAGAAAGAAAGAAAGAAAGAATAAAATGAGCTAGGAGAAAAAGAGAAATAGAAAAAAGTGGAGCAAGAAGGGAAAAATTGTAAAAAATAAGGTAGGTTGGGAAGAAAGAAGAAAGGGAAATGCAAGAAAAGAGAAAAAAAGAAAAGAAGAAGAAAAGAAACAAAAAGAAGGAAGTGGTGAGAGGAGGAAAAAAGGAAAAAGATAGGACTGTTGTAAGAAAGAGAAAGGATAGAAGAAAAAGAAAGAAACTTAAAAGTAAGACTGAAAAGAAGAAAGGAAAGAAAAAGGGGATGTCATAATGAAAAGAAGGAAAAAAAAGATAAAAGGAGAAGAAATATAAATAAATGTGTGAAAAAAGAAAAAAACAAGGGCATGAAAGAAAGAAAAGCAAAGAAAACGTAAAGAAGGATAAAGAGTAAGGAAGAGAGATGACAAAAAAAGAGTGAATGGATGATGCTAAAAGGAAGAACAAGAAAAAAACACAGGCCATTAGCAACTTCCGTCTCATAATTAAATGAAAGAAAAAGACATGAAGGAGATTGAAAACGAAAGACAGAACAATCAAATCAGTGAAAACAAATGATAAAACGAAAGAATTCTTAATAGAATGAAAGAATAAGGAAGGGAATATTAAAAGAATGACTTTAAGAATGAAAATGGAAAAAAGGTTATAAAAAATGCAAGAATCTAATTTGTCAGGATGGAAATGATTTCCACACATCTAGTTTTTTCTTTGTTTGTCTTTGTTCAAAACAATTCTAATTCTAATAAAAGGTGCATGAAACACAATTTTCAAAAACACATTGAAATATTTGTCGCTACAATTTCATATTGAAAATTGCTGAGACAGTATTGTGTCTTTATGCCAATGATTCTCAGCTGACATATCATGGCACACGACTGTGCTGCACGATCCTCTTAAGTGTACCATAAAATATTGTCACAGAAATGTATGATTGGATTTGAAATCCCTTCATAAATATTCCTTCTAATATTGGATTTCAGTTATGTGAAGAAAAAGAAGAATTGGCCACCATTTCCAGTGATCAAGGGCTCAAAATAAAACATTCGACGGCACCCATTGATACATTTTGGATTTCAATATAAAAGGAATACTTCACATTAGCTAAAAAGGCCTTATCAGTTTTATAGCAATTTTCTACTTTTTATTTATGTGAATTAGGCACCTCAACCTTAAATAACATCAAAAATAAGTATCGAGAAAGACTATGCTCATCTGAAGAAGAAAGGATCTGCTTATTACACATTCGGTCAAAAAACACAAGACACGGGTTTCACACTAAATAAACTGCACAAATACTTGAATAGAAACATTGAAATAAAGTAAGTTCATTTGTGTGTGTATTTTAAATCTATGATTTTAATTCCGAAAATGTGGCCCAGATTAAACAAGTTTGGGAATTTATATATATATATATATATATATATATATATATATATATATGTGTGTGTGTGTGTGTGTGTGTATGTGTGTGTGTGCGTGTGTGTGTGTGTGCGTGTGTCTGTGTGTAGTAATGATATAGCCTTAGTATTTGAATAAGTTAAATTAAACTATTTTTTCAAATAATTCCTAAAAATAAAGATCCTTAATGTGGTTACCCATCTGAAAACGCTCGACAAAAACATCGATTATTATTTTCCGTCACTGGGTAGAGAAAAATATGATTGAATTCTATATCCCTTCATATGTGTTGCTTCTAATATTGGACTTCAATTATGTGAAGAAGAAGAATTGTCCACCATTTCTAGGGATCGAAACATTTGTCGGTACCCATTGATAAATTCTAGATTTCAATATAAAAGGAATATCCCACACAAACTAAAAAGGCTTTATCAGATTTATTACAATTTTCTATTTCTTATTTATATAATTCTTATCGTACATTCGACCAAACATTGAAAAAAATGGCGAAAAAACACAAGACATAGGTTTCACACTAAAGAAGCTGCACAAATAGTTGAATAGAAACGTTGAAATAAAGTAAGTTTATATTTGTGTGTGTGTTGTTAAAAAAAATCTGTTTTTATTTCCTAACACTTAAATGTATATCCTTTAAAAATTTCGCTAAGTGTGCCGTGATATTTTCATTTGCTCTTAGGTGTGCCATTGCTTAAAATGGTTGAGAAGCACTGCTTTATGCAACTGTTCTGGTAAAGATTCTACTAAACTAATAGTGTGTGTGTTTTTAAGAAAATATATATTTTTTATGTGCTTCAAATGAATGTAAACCTAAATTTCTGTGGGAAATTACCTTTTTAAAGTTTTTAGTTGGAATTTTTATAGAAACTAACTCACTTGTTGGCTATTGTGGCATGTAGTGGAGGGATTCCTAGCTTTTCTTGATTCAGTAGCAGTGGAAATAATCAACAGGGTACAACCGGAAGCCCCAGAGATCATAAAAGCCTTGAGTGAGACAAGTTTTTGGCCTTTTACCGATTTTCATCACTTTCAGCCTAGCTTGAAGGGCTGTGCAAGACAAGGCCTGTCCTGGCAGCTTGACTTTAGGTTTCTCATTTCTCCCATAGGAACTGGTGGAGAAATCACCATTTGAGACGCCTATCAAAGGAAAACTACACACAGCCCTTGCTGAAAAAGACAAGACCTGTCTTGACAGTTTTACACTAAGATTTCTTGTTCATCCAATGGGAACTAGCAGAGAAATCTCTCAACAAAAACAACTACTATACTCAAAAACATTATTAACTGGAAAAGCTCACTCCCCCCGCAAAATACTACTATTTTGCACTCTTTTTCAACCAGAAGTAAAAGCTGTTGAACAGTTATTTTGTAGCTTTGGGCTTTTGTTCATTCCACTCATATTGCTGAGCACAAATACACACACAATTAGAAAATGTAAGCTGAATGCTAAATGGAAATTGAACTGTGTGGAATATCAACATCTTGATTATTTCATTTTTTCCCTTTGAGTTACATGAGCTATCCATTTTAATTGTTGCTGCTGTTGGTAGTCCTCAAGTGATGTGGCTTCTGTTATTTGGTACAGTTCTTTGCGATTCTGTAACAGCAGTCTACAAGGTTTTCCTCTCCAAAACCTACTGGTTTCATTCATTTGAAGCTATTTTTTTATCATTGATCTGAGAAAGTCATTGCATGCAGCTGACAATTCAGATATTTCTGAACAAGCTTAGCGTCACACATGACATCCATATGAAAGATTCAGCTGAAGTTGCTTCCATTTACATCACACTAATCATCTTGTAAAAGGCATGAATTCAATTACATCCACCTATTGGTGAATATTAAGGTTCTGTGTCATTTGGTATGAATCCTCTTCTTCTACCCACCACCCAGCTATGGGTAAATAGCAGGACGTACCGGGTTCTATAGCCTTCGATGGCAACCGGTCTACTGCATAAAGAAATGACAAACTACTGCGGGAAAAAAATCTGCCTCATGTCACATATTGAAAGATACATGATCACCAAAGCGTGTATCATGCATGGCACATAACTGACTGATAGTTTGTTGGTAAATATTCTAGGAAAAGGAAATCTCTAATTCTAAATAAGAAATGTTCCCACCTAATGTGTTTTTTTTACTGTTAGTTTAATCAATACAAGGCCCAAGGGCCACTCAGGGTAGAGGTTTAATGAGTGAGAGTGTTATAAGTGTTGAGAAAGGAAGAAGTAAGTTAGGTCAAAGGAGAGATATATAGTGGTGCAGCCATACACTGTATATATATTTACTAAGTATATGAGAGTGTTCTTGGGCAAATTGTTAATATAAAGCAGACAGGAGCCCGAGAGACCCTTGGAGGAAGTCAGCATTGATCTCATGTGTCTCAGACGACCGGACATTTAACAACGACCTTCATAAACCTACCTGACAGGAAAGACTTGATAACCAATAGAACTCGCCCAAAGATTCCATAGCTGGACAGTTTGTAGCAAAGATACAATTATATCTGTGCAATATCTAACCCACTTTCAAAACATTCAAACACAAGTTGATGCATGAAATCTATTCTGGATAAATACTGTAGAGTAATTGGCCATGGTTAAATGCAACTGGCAGAAATACCCCATAAATAGAATTGGCAAAGTTTGCAATAAGCAAAAACGAAAGAAAGAAAAGAACATGGCAAAAGATAATACTAAGCAAACAATATATACAAGACAAAAGAAGGCAAAGAAACAATAACAAGGCAAAAACTTCATAAAGTAAGAATGGTGTTAACACACAAAAGAGAAACAGACAAGTGATCGCACTGTTCAGACTTCAAGACTAGAAAGGACAGAAATAAAGTGGATGAGACCAAGAAGTGGTCTCTCTTATTGACTAGGAAGAAATCCCAGCATACATCTGTACAATTTGTCAATAAATTTTTAGGGGGGGGGGTTGTTTTGTAGTCAGGAATTAGAACCAACAAATACAGAGATCATAAGAGTTTTTTTGAAGACAATAACAATTCACTTGTAAAAGATGTCATTACTTGAGATACAAATATCATAATCACAATTGGTTAACCTAGAATAAAATAATGTTTGTTTTGTTTAAAATTATTGGCTTATTTTTTTCTGTCAAAACATATTTCATCAAATATAGCTTAATAGGTTGCATAATTCATTTCACTTACAGAAAATGAAATTGGTAAATTCAAATTTTGGTTAAGGCATTTACAATCAGTCAGTTATGTGCCATGCATGATACACGCTTAGGCAATCATGTATCTTTCGATACATGACTGACAAGGCAGATTTTTTTCCACAGTAGGTTGTCATTTCTTTCTGCAGTAGACCAGTTGCCACCCAAAGCTACAGAACTCGGTCTGTCCTGGTATTTGCCCATAGTTGGGGGGAGATAAAAAGAGGATTCATACATTTCCCAAGGGTATTAGCATGTAAGTGAATATAATGGATTCGAGTGAATTTTTTTGATTTACGAACTTCATTCACTTTCTTCCACACATAACAGGAGTTCATGTGATCAAATAATTCGTGCCATGCGTTTCAGGTCATTGTCATGTTGAAACGTCAAGTGATGCCCTAAAGACAACTTTCATGCACTTTGCTTTATATTATTTTTAAGAATATCTTTATCGTTGCTCTTTATCCACGATACCCTATACTCTCACTGGCTCTCCTCTTCCAGAAGCAACAAAACATCCTCAAAGTAGAATACCCTGAGCACGGTGCTTAATTGTAGAGAGGCTATTTTTTGATTTCAGTCAGTCACATGTGCCATGCATGATACACGCTTAGGCGATCATGTATATTTCAATACATGACTGACGAGGCAGATTTTTTTCTCACAGTAGGTTGTCATTTTTTTGTACAGTAGACCAGTTGCCATCCAAGGCTATAGATCCCAATCTGTCTTGCCATTTACCCATAGCTGAGGGGAGAAGAGGAGGATTCATACCTTTCCTAAGGGTATTAGCGTGTAAGTGAATGTAATGGGTTCAACTGGAATTCGAACTCGGCTCTCCGCTATCCATTACTCCACTGCACCTCCTCACTTAACATTAATATCCTCAAAATCCATCTTTTCTCCTTGCAGCTATGAGGAAATAGATTCTTTTATTTGACCTTCATTGACAACTATTCTAGCTGAAGGATATTTCTAATTTTTAAGCAGTTAATATATTTTTTAAACATATTTTAAACATATTTCATTGAATATAGCTTAATAGAATGCATAATCCATCTTACTTACAAAAAATGAAATTGGTAAATTCAAATTTTGGTTAAGGCATTTACAATCAGTTAGTTGTGCCATACATGCTTAGGCGATCATGTATCTTTCGATACATGATTGACAAGGCAGATGTTTTCCGTAGTAGGTTGCCATTTCTTTCTGCGGTAGACCAGTTGCCATCCAAGTCTATAGAACCTGGTCTGTCCTGCTATTTACGCATGGCTGGAGGGAGAAGAAGAGGACTCATACCTTTCCCAAGGGTATTAGGATGTAAGTGAATGTAATGGATTTGACTGGAATTTGAACTTGGCTCTCTGATTATGCAATACAAGCCACTATCCATTACTTCACCATAACTCCACACTTAATATTAATATCCTCAAAATCCATCTTTTCTCCTCGCAGCTATGAAGAAATAGATTCTTCTATTCAACCTTCATTGGCAACCATTCTAGCTGAAGGATATTTCTGATTTTTAAGCAATTAATATCTTTTTTTAATTCAACATTATTTCTTATTATGATAAAAGTGCATACACACGTTTGAGTATAGATCTTTTTTGAAATTAATGTCTACTGGCTTAGAGACTAAATACCCTATGAAAGAAAATGTACCTTTCAATAGATGAACCTGTAGAAAGAACAGGTAAAAGAGTAGGGTAAACGAGGCTCTTTATCCACCTAGAAGGCCAACTTTAGGCAAATTTGGACCTTCATACCCACAAATAAACAGACTGTCAAGAGGATGTTTTTTTTCATTGACCCTGCTATTATTTTAACTACCTTCACTCCTCGACAATGTTTTTTGTTTTAAAAAGCAATGGTTAGAATTGTAATAAAAGTGAACTTTTTATTGGAATGGTTGGCAAAATATTGGCTAATTGCCAGTCAATTCGAATTTTATAAAATGGTCGATAAGTTGGTCCAGATATTTTAATAATTTAGCAAATGTTTATAAATTTATGAATAAAAAATTGTTTTCATATTTATTCTATGAATTAGAAAATGATAAATATTTCATTGCATTAGTTTTAATACAATTGTAGTAATTTTCAGAATGTAAATATAAAATTATTATTGTAAATAAGCAATCTAATTAATAAATAGTGATTAATATTTTCGTTGAAATTTCTCAAGAACAAAAAAAATGTATAAATTCACTTTTATGATATTGTAGTGAGATGCAAATTAGTATAATTTGCATATGAGCAGGTAGCTCATATGATAAATGGACACCAACTAGAACAGAGGTAGAATGCTTACTTAGCAGGATACACGACACAACAGATATGTTTACTTTAGGTTTTATTACAATTCTAACTATTGCTTCTTAAAAGAAAAAATATTGACAAGGAATTAAGTTAATTAAAATAATAGCAGTGTCACGGGAAAAACTTTCCGTTTGAAACTCCTTTTTTTTTGGTGGGCAGAAACGTCCAAATTTGCCAAACTCCGAATTCAAAACCATATAGAACAAGGCAATAAGAAACCAAACCATTAATTTTCTCAAGAACTGGCACCGCACAGTTTAAAAATGTTAAATAAAAAGAAAATATTGAAAGGCATAATTACAAATATCCTAACGGTACATAGCATTAAAGAAAAACAAAATATAACTTCCTGGTTTCTCTCTCCTCGACAGTTTTAACCTAAAATAAATCCTTTCATCCTGGAAGTAATAATTCTGGCTTCGTATCACGGCATAATAGGCTGTAATTATGCCGTAATATTGTTGATTTAAGGATGATTTGGTTCTGATTTCAATGTTCCTCTCGAGGTGTGTGTTATAATTACATATTTAGCCTTGTAGCAGAATTGTTCCTCCTTAATTATTCATGATTGCCTAATATCATTAAGACAGAGTATAATTACTGGATCTAACTTTTGCTAACAAAATAATTGATTAATGTTTTATTCTCATAACAATAAAACATGTCAGAGATGAGAAAAACATCACGTTTTCCTCTTACATTAAACACCAGCGATTTACTGGCAACCTTGGTTACAGAAGCTCATTTAGACTCTCTACTTAACAGGACCAACAGAGATCAAATAATAAAAATAATACACCTGTGACCTAATTATTTACATCTCAGATCTTTAAATCAGAAGGATTTTTAGAAATTTAAACGATATTTAAATTTTTCCAAACCGAAACTATAATACAAGCAGTGATGGTACATACCCTGAATGAATCATAAACATTCACAATATGGATTTAATAATTAGTGTATAGATCAAATTTAGTATAAGAGAAAAAGAAATTGAACATAGAATATGCTACAAAACAGAAACATTAACCTGAAAACTTGAGTAACTTTCATGGTAACTGCTCCGAGGAGCTGTTTTCGCTGGTTCCTTCATGAATTTAACCGTTCTACTAGGCTGGCATCTCGCTCACAACCTTTCACTGTTGAAACTGTTAAATGTAGCCATCTCTTCTACTCCAATAGCTTCATGTCTTGCACCTCTTGCCTGTAGAACTCCCTCCCATCTTCCTGTTTCCCTGATAGCTATAATCTCCAACTATTCAAATGTAATGTCAACTGACGTCTTTAGATGTCCTGATCTACCTCCCATTGTTCTCTTCATCCTTTTATTTGCTCTAGCTCCAACTCTCGGCAACCCCTTGCATGCTAGTGGCTTCCTGCCTTGCTTTGGGTGAAATGCTTAAAAAAAAACAAAAAACAAAAAAAACTTAAATAGCCTCGTTAGATTGAGACTTTCATATGGATGTCTCACATGGTACCAAACACGTTCAAAAATATCTAAACTCTAAGTTGCATACAAATGCTTTTTAATTGATTTATTCATTAATTTTCTATGGCTTATCAACCCTTTTCAGGTTATTTAAAGCCAGAAAATATTTTTTACATTGTAAGAAGTTCTTTTTTTAAGATAATAATAGTTTAGTGATACAAATCTTACTAATTAATCCATAGCTGAGAGGAGAAGAGGTGGATTCATAAGTTTTCCAAGGGTATTTGCACCTAAGTGAATATAACAAGACCAATGGGAATAGGAACTTGGATCTCCGATTAATAATTCCAAGCCATTATTGATTGCACCACCTGCACATCCAAGTTTAAAACACCTGGTATTCCCAAGTGGTCACCCATCTAGGTACTGACCAAGCTTGACATTGCTTAACTTTGGTGATCATACAGGAATTGGCATTTTAGCATAATATGACTGTAAGCCTATACTCTTTTGCTTCTGTAGTTCCTTTTGTTAGATTCGGTCAATGTTGATTCTTAGTATTCTATGTGTTGTAACTGATCAGGACATTCAGCATGATGTTGCCATGAGCTGCACTTGGTTAAAATTGGCTCTGAGTGTGTGATGCCTATAAATCTTGATGAAGACCCTCCTACAAAATTTGAGGAATGGCACTACAGGATTCCATACTGTTATGGTAATTTACCCACGCATGCATGGACTCTCCCAGCTATAAATAGGAGCAGGTACTGCCTTTTGGAGAGGGAATTTTCCAGCAGTCAGCTCTGACAGTTGGACCAAACATTCTTGCTACAACATTCTTGTTTATATATGTTTGTATTACTGTTTCTGTTAATATATTTGTTTAACTCAGTTCCTCTCTTTGTGTCTTTATTTCTGGCCCTAACAAGGCCACAACACAAAGAACTCTAACATTGCAGAAACCACATCAATTGAGGACTTTCAACAGCAGTAAAATGATAAATATATAGCACATGCAACTTGGAGAGAAAATAGTAACATAATCATGATGTTGACATTCTACACTACTTCAAACAAAAGGTTAGGAAGGAAACCCTCATCAATACTGGAAAGAGCAATAACAGCTACTGGACTTGTGTAACTTATTTTCCTAAGAAATCTTTTAAGTAGTACAACCTGCTTACACAGGATGTAAATATCTACAGGACTGTCACAATTTAGTGTAATTAGCAAACCCTTCATAAAATGTAAGTGATACTTAGCTTTTATTGAGTGCAGTATTCCTTGATTTTGGAGTAGGGTAATGGATGTACAGTTTATTAGTAATTATGTTGTATACATGCCACTGAATTTCCAGCATCCTTAGTTACAGATCTTTGCTGGATTCTCAAATTTGCCAGACCCAAATCTATAAATTGCCTTATATTCTTGGGAAAGATAGAGTAATTCTCCGTTTTTTCTGATATGGTTTTGAATGTGGAGTAATCTTTCACCTAGACTGGCTGCCACCCAATGCTAGAGAGCTTGATCTACCTTCTAGAAGAGGAGACAAATTATTGTCTTTTTCAATGCAACAAATTGAATTTGAACCCTGCTTGCTGATTCCATGTTTCTGATTTGATAATTGTTAATACCTTCTTCAGGACATGGGCAATCAATACTCTCTCCAACTTCCTATCCTTTGCTAATCTAAGCAATATTTGTCTCCTTACTATTCACCCTAACCCCACCCCCCCTTTAGGGATGCAAAGGGTAATTATCTACCTTTTGAGAAGATGAATTCACTAGGTTCATATGACAGGCAGTGAGTGATGTCAGCTGCTATTTAGCAAGACATGTCTGCTGATACAGTTACTATGTAGACAGCAGAGAAGCAAAACATGACTGCTCATGGCAGTTAAGTCGATTGATTAATTGATTTGTTTTTTATGGCTTACCAACCCATTGCAGATTATTTGAAGCCCGAAAATATTTTTAGAATGTAAGAATTTTGTGTGGGGGGGAGTTAATAATGGTTTAGTGACACAAGTATTACTAATTAACCCATAATTAGGGGAGAAGAGGTGAATTCAAATCTGTCCCAAGTCTATTTTTCTGTAAGTGAATATAACAGACCCAATGAGAATTGGAACTCAGATTGCAAATTAATAATTTCAAGCCATTATGCATTAAACTACTCACAAATCCAAGCTTACAGCACCTGGTATTCCCAAGCGGTCACCGATCTAGGTATTGACCAGATACAACATTGTTTACCTAAAGATGTTTCAGTGTGATGAGGACATAGGTTATAGCAGAGAAAACCACCTGATATCACAAGGTATGTAAAAGACTCCAGTGATCTGCCTGTTTTTCTGTCAGGAAAAATTACAAGTAAGACCCTTTTGCCTTTTGCCTCTTTCATGCTATATTTGTATGTTATAATTTCTCTGTGTGGGACAAATTAGTGGCATGTATGTATATATCTGTATAAAAAATTATTTGAGTACAATTCATGTTTGTCTTTCCTTTCTTTCAGTTATTCTCTTCCGTCTCTTGTATTAAGGTGTTGGCATATCAGAAATATACTAACACCTGTAATGGGGAAATGGAAACTGGAAATATTCCGTCTCCTAACACCACAATTACCCTGTTCTGTCATCCATGTTTTTTAATTTTATTTTTAAAGCAATTCACCCCTAGCAAGGTGGGAGTGCCACTAGCATGCAAGGGGTTACAGAGGATTGAGAACAAGAATAAAGATGCGTGTTTGGGGAAAGGATGCAGAGAAATACGGGGAACAAACTCTGGGTGTCAGATGTCGATTGACTTTACATCTGAATATTTGAAGATTATAGTCATTGGGGAAGCAAGTAAGGGGAAAGAAGTTCCACAGATGGGAAGTGCAGGAGAAGAAGCTGTTTGAGTAGAAGAGATGGTTACATTTAACCATTTTGACAGTGAGAGGGTGGGACCGAGATGCCAGCCTGGTCGCTCGCTTAAATTCATGCAGTCCAGGAACCAGCAAAAGTAGCTCATTGGAACAGTTGCCATGAAAATACTTGTAGAAGAGACAGAGAGAGGCCACAGCATGTCTGTGGGATAGCAATTGTAGACTAAATGCCAGATCAGGACCTATCATATTGCATATTCATCTCTGGGTTTTGTTGAGGGCCTCGAGACATACAGCGGGAACACCAGACACAAGCTCATTATATTTCTCACTGTTTCCCTTTGCTCTTCTTGCTTTAATATGTCCTGTTAGTGTCAGATTCTCCAAGCTTTCTTTTCTCATTGCTGTCTCAAAAATTTCAACTTTCTCTCTGATTCTAAGCATTGTGTCCTTTTTATTGGCATTTTCCTTAAAACTTCATATACATACTATGGTGTATATGTGTGTGCATATATCTGTGTGTGTGCTAGTGTGTATGTATGTGCATATGCAGGTGTATATGTGTGCGAGTGTGTATTTGTATGTGTGTATGTTATGTATTTGCATGTGTACGTCTGTTCATGCCTTTGTGAATGTGTGTATGTATTTGTGTCTGTGTGTGCATGCATGTGTATATGTGCATAGTATAAATAAATATAGCGATTAATAGCACGAAAAACGTATTAATTACTAAACCAAATAAAAATTCCACTTTAAACTGCTTATATCACTCAAGAAAGAAATGAACTGAACAGTTCTCCCTGCAACTAAGAAGACAACGGTTTGTCATTGGTCCACTACTACAGTAGATAGATAAAACAGGGTGTAAGCACATTGACAGTCTGCCCTTGCATCAATGCCTTAACAACACAGATGAAGCATTATGACTAACCCATGGTGTGACTAAAATGTTCCCATCCATTTTATAATATTAGGTTGTCACACATGAAATGAGGCATTTTTTGGTTGGTTGTTAATTATGTCATCTAACTGATGTAATGGAATAACCTGTCACACTCATAAGTGACTACACTATAGGTAATAACTACCTATAAGTATTTGTAAGTCAACGTACTATGGAGACTAGTTGGTATCTGTTCCAGCTAGACCATCAAACTCTCTGCCTTTGAGGAACCTGTACGAGGCTCCGCCGAAGGGCAGAGTCTCATTCAGGGAGGTAGACTGCCCCTGAACTCATTTATATGGGTTTGAAAGGGAATATTTTTGGTCTCGGAGAACCTATGTTAAACCGGCCTTGTGCCACAGGCAACCCTCATGGGGGGTAGCTAAATATACTAACTAGGATCTGTTGAGTACGACTCAAACTTATGCGAGAACTACCAACCTTTCAATAGTAGTACTAACCAGGCTCAACATTGCTTAACTTTGGTGGTTGTACAAGAGCCAGTGTTTTCACATGATATGGCCATAAGCCCTAAAAGTAAGAAAAGGACATATTTATAAATCTTTTCTCTTATTTGATGGACAACCCATGACTACATAACATACACAGAACAGAGAAATGTATGTAGACACAGCATTCTTATCACAACAGCACCAGGGTTATTGCTTTTAACCAAATATCTCTTATTTTTGAGACAGACTTGTCACAATTTCCGCATCATGGACCCTTACTGAGTATCCAATGTCTCAGAGAATTCTGCAAAGAATCCCACACAATGCAAACAAAGAAGAGGATGTTTTTACTAATATCGGTTGACTTTGGGAGTCTGCCATTGTCAAGTATTTTCCACTTCCCAGATGAAACCATACAGTTTCAACTGGAAGTGTTTCCATGACACCCCAGGATATGTGAAGCGACCGTATCCTATCTTTAAAACTTTTTCTTTTCACACAATATTCACAAATGATTGGATCTTGCTAATCTTTCCCAGTTTCTTTGTTGATATTTTCTCACAGCCTAATGATACAGATGAGTGTTCTTTTGTAAGTGATTATCTCTGAAAGGTATTGACAGACAAGGGGAGGTAACTTGTATGTGTTTTGTTATCAATTAAGTTTCTATGATTTTGAAATTTTTATTGGCTTCCACCAAATCAATCATAGTATAGGTGCTAGCTCCTAGTCAGCTGAAACTTAACCTTATTATTATTGCTTTCGTCTGTGATGTGAAAGCATCCTGCTAGTGAAAAACTTTTAGTGCAATTCTTCAGGAAACCCAGACAATATAAATACAGATTCTTTATTTGACACAAATTACCTGTTAAAAGTTGCTGTGATTTTTCAAAAGTTGTCGTTCATCTGAATCTCTAAATTTAACTTGCATAGAATGATTTTGGTATTTAGTTCCATTCTCTGGTGTGAGATATTTCTTTGCTTGTCAGATTGGATCTTTTTCTTCTTCTTCATTAATGGTCTGTATTCCTTCAGAATGTAGGTGATCATGGCCCTCCACGACTTCTTATCTTTCATAGCTCTAAGCAACATTTGCCTCCTTACTACTACTCCTAGCCCTTGTTCTGCTATCCATTTCCACAAACACATTAAGTAGGTTTTGTACTGCTTCCCTTTCTCCCGTTTACTTTTAATATATCCTAGAAGTATAAAATTTTACAAGCATTATTTCATCATTTTGTATCCTTTTGTGTCAACTGTCTCTTTCTGATTCTAGGCATAAGTGTTCCTTTTGTTTCCAGTTTTCTTGAAACTTCCTCATTGCTTACATGCATCACCCATGATATTTTCAACAGTATCTGTAGAATGACAAATCTATTACCTGTTTTTCTTCATTTGTGTGTAATTATCCAGCAGTTACTGCCATATAGAAACATGGATATTATATACCAGTTCAGCATTCTTTTATTTGTTTCTTATGTTATTTTTCTGTTTCTTGATATTTTCTTGATGAGTCAAATTGGAGGTGGTGTCTCAATAAAATCACCATGGAGAAGTCAATAGGAAACCATTCCACTATCATTCCGAAGAAAAAATCATGCCAACAGACAAACTAATTAGAAGCTACAGATAATTAACTTAATATAATATGAAAAAATAAAAAGTAAATATTTGGAAAATATCGTATAATACTGGAAAGATGATAACAAGATTAAATAATAAAATATTCCAGACATGTTTCAAAAAGATTTTCCCAGTCAAATGACCCTCTTATCAAACTTCAATTAAGATTCATTAACTAATGCTTGAATTTAACTTTGGGGATTGTATAGACTAGATAATTGGTAGTTCACCTTGCCCAAAGGTGACCTGGAACTGAGTATGCCATCAGTATTCTTGTTCACTGATGGATTTCACAAAGAAACCATTAGTAAATTACATAATGCAATAAAATCTCTACTTTTTCTTTTCTATCTGCAAACACTTGATTTTGTAATGGAAGTAACAGATGCGTTGAGAAAAGTGCTCCAAATGATGGGGAGAAAAATGCTTATACAAATAAAATAAACAGGCAATGAGGTAAATTCTTTCCATCAAATATCGAATGTTTCAGCATACCAAAGCCACAACATTTGAATTAGAAACCTAAGGTTGTGTTTCTGAAGCTATATTTGACCTCTAAAATGTTATTGTCAGCCATTTGCCATTTCTACACAATCTTAGATTTTTAACTCAAATGTTGTGGTTTAGAAATCTAATAACATTTGGGATTCAACAGTTTGGATTCAAGATGGTGTTTAACATTTGGGGTTCAAGATGTTGTTCAACATTTGGGGTTCAAGACGGAGTTCAACATTTGGGATTCAAGACGGAGTTCAACATTTGAAGATAAAGACAGGGTTCAACATTTGGGGTTCAAGCCTGGGTTCAACATTTGGAGATAAAGACAGGGTTCAACATTTGGGGTTCAAAATGAGGTTCAACATTTGGGGTTCAAGATGGGGTTCAAAATTTGGGGTTCAAGATGTCAATAACTAAACAACTGCAAATACCGAAATATTAGGAAGGCATTTTAAAGATGTTGGACGATGTGATACCAAAATCCAAAGGTACATTAGAATAGCAAATGATGCTTTCCAAAAACTAAGCAAAGTATTTAAAAACAGGAAAATATTGTTAAAAACAAATAAAATGCTGCTGAACTGTTATATAATATCAATCCTCTTATATGTCAGTGAATGCTAGACAATTTCCTCACAGATAAAGAAGACACTTGAGGCAACAGAGATATGGTTCTACAGAAGAATACTGAGAATAACATGTCCTTGGCCATTACCTTACAAACAAAAATTTGGCATTCATTGACAGAACAGCCAGTGCTACTTTTGGCTGAAATATATAAAACTTTTGATTAAAAATATTTTTCAGCAAAATTATCACATAGTTTTCTCAAATTCACTAGCTGTTATAATAAAAACCATCAAAGGACAGATGAACTCTAAGAGTTAATGACCAGTTAACTAGAGATAGAGTCACAATAACATCACAATGTAGAAGGCTACAGAAAATGACTTCACTGTAATAACAAAGAACAACCAGAGTAGTTCACAATTTATAAATATGAAATAATAGTAAATGGTAATAAAAGACATGTGTAAGGGGTGTTGTGATATTATCTTGTGGATGTCCACAATAAAGGTCACAATTGAGATAACAGAATGTCAGGGAAAAGATGAATAACATTCTCAAAGTGCAGGCTCATTGCCAAGGGGGTGCCTCTCCCCATCCCAAAAAATCATTTAGCCAATACACAATATAAAAATGGTGTTAACTAATTTCAATGAACAATTTCAATGCAGCCCGACCTCCACCATGTCTTGAAATAACAGTATGTACTTTATAATCAGTGATCACAGAATCATATCTTCAGGAGAAGAGAAGAATGAAAGAGGAACTAATATTAGATAAAAAAGAGGAAGTTTGTTTTGGTGTTACCTTCTAGTTAGTATATGGTAATCATTCAATATGGCAATCATTTACAGAAACATTTAGAGTCTTTTTCTTTTCCTTCCCATCACTTTTGCAAGTAGGTATTGTACACTGTGATATTAGAGGATCTGCCAGGAAGCCACAGTGTGGAATAAGTACTTATAAAAGGGATGGAAAGAAAAAGAAAAAGACTGTATATGAATTCGGCTGATTAAAAAAGTAATCTAAAATTCCAAGCACCACTCTGTTGTGTGCATGTGTAGTCCTACCAATCTATCTGCTGGGCAGATATATTTCCTCTAACAAGGTAATGTGGCACATCCTGGGCCTTAAAACCCATGAGCAGAATCCAGCAGTGATAAATCTAGCTATTCATCTTGAAAATTTACCAGCATATATATTTCACAGAAGATACTGCTTGAAATGTAGTTGAAAATACATCAGAAACGACTTTGACAGTTTTCTTTAAGTTATGTCAAAGTGACTTGTTTGCCTGAACACCTCTGTCTACTACACCTGGGCACACAATAGATGGATCAGGCACAAGCAAGGAGCACAGGTTGAGGGCTGGGGAGAAAATGTCTTCAAAAGCAAGACCATCGAGCAGGTGCATACTTTGCACCCCAATCAGCAGGAGTGTGTCTTTCTGTGTCTGCTATTGCACACTGTCAAAGGTCCTACATCACTCATAGACCTGTGAAGATATAATAGAGAAGTCTGTACAACCTGTAGAGAAGCCTGTACTAAATCTAAACTACTGGAGGATGATGCCCACTGGGAACAGACTCTGGAGGAGGCAGCAGTCAGCAGAGCACTAAGTCAACTACACCAACTATTTTCCATCATGTTGATGTTATACGGCTTGGGTGAGTTTCTCAAGCTTTGGGTGACCCACAAAACCAGCATGGCAGAGGACATCCTATGAAGGATTCAAAGGCAAACCTCAGCAGAAATTGTTACATTCAATGATGCCATTTACAAAAAAGCTTTAGTTGATCTAGATACTCGAGTGCAAGCTATAGGAGGCCAAGGAGTTGCCATGTTTAGCCTACTTCAACCTGAGCAGGCAGTAAACAATCTCGCAATTAAATACATGTGGGAGATCAGCTATGACACTGAGGAAATAACATTGTATAAGGAAATGACATCTGTGTCTGTTATCAGACACAAATGGAGAACCAATGGAATGTTCATAACATGATTATTTTGAGCATTAAAGGTGAAAGTGATCTATTCTTCTTCAATGCCCCAGGTAAAATTAGAAAGATATTTATCATCATTTGGCTAAACTGTGCCAAATGAAACATATTGCTCTAGTAGTGGCATCAAGTGGAATAGCTGCGAACCTGCTACATGCTGATGGCACAGCTCATTTGTGTTTCAAACTCCCTTTGAACCTGTCAAGAAAGAGAAGGCAACCTGCAACGTCAGTTGTGTTTCTATAAAAGGCAATCTCCTCAGTGATTGTAAATTGATCATCTGGGATGAGGCAACAATGAGCCATAAGGGTCCCTTCAAGGCTTTTGACATGGCACTTCAGGATCTTAGACACAACATAAGGCTTGTTATAGACAAGCGTATGGTTGCAAGAAAGAAATACGACAACAGCAGAAATAGATTTACGTGGTTTATTTCAACAGGAACATGTGGGTTTGGGACAGCTACCTTGTGGTAAAGTTCATAAGCCGGCTTTCGGATCTGGTCGATCTCTCATAGTAGTTCACACATGTTGATGGTGGTTGGTGCTCTCCTGCTGACAGCTGCTGAACGTGACTGGTCTTCTTTGTGGCCACCTGTTAACTGACTGTTGTACTTCCGTGTGACCCCTTTTATAGCGTTTTTTTTATGGCTTAACAGGCTCGAAAAATGAAGCGAGTATAATTAGGAGGGAAGCATTTTTATTGGACGAAAAATAGAGCACTTTAAATATTATTTTATTTTTTCGACCGAACACGTGTGTCGGGAACATTTGTAAAGAAAGATAATGGTCATTTTGTGACGGGCTTTGTCCCATTTACATCCAGTTCGCTCTTGAGTATTTGCCTGTAAATCACCCGAGATAAGTCTTATTTTATTTTATAACAGGCTCATGGAAGGTGGAAGAATCTTGCTTGCAGGAGACAAACCCTTCCAGTGATTCTGAAAGGGACAAGAGCTGATAAGATAACCGCCTGTATAAAGTCTTCCTACCTGTGGAGCAGTGTGAAAAATCTGAGACTCACAACCAACATGAAAATATTCTAGCTGAGGAACTGTCATCAGGTGGGCACAAAATTTTCTTGTTCTAAAGGTGTGAAATCAGAAGAAAATTTAATGAAATTTAACAAGAAAAGTAGATTGATCTGATTTGAATATTCATGGCATAAATTTGCAAGAAAGGGGGAGAAAAGGAATTTTTTAATCTCTTTCATAAGCAGAATGATGAATATTCATCACTTCTGTTAAGTTATAAATGCCTTGCTTTTCAAATTTTCTTTGTTTTCTCTTTGTACAATGATATATGCAGAGAGAAATATCTGTTTGTCTCTTTGTGTTCACACACATTAAATTCTTTTCCTTTCTTTTTTTGCAGTTGGGTTAGAGATGATTATATGTCATGAGATAAAATTATATCTTGCACAGTTTGACAAACAAATAGGTATTTACAATAGGCTAGAGCAGTCATTGATTATCTCTCAATCTATCTATCTGATGGTGTGCTGAAAATTTATCAAAGAAGGTTTCTCACAAAATGTTTGTTTATTTGCTTGTATATTGAAAAATGGGACAGAGCATTTATGCACCCACTTATTATATATATATATATATATATATATATACACAAGTGGACATTGAAGTCAACACACAGAGGTGACAGTTTGTTTCATGCTAAATGCAATCAATGGCCTGACAATTAACCCCCAAATATAGCACCACTTAAATCTATCTATCTATCTATCTATCTATCTATCTATCTATCTATCTATCTATCTATCTATCAGTTTATTCATATTCTTGATATTTACATATGCTCTATCCCTCATATTAAGCACTTTAACCCCCAAATATAGCACCACTTAAAACTATATCTATCTATCTATCTATCTATCTATCTATCTATCTATCTATCTATCAGTTTATTCATATCTATCTATCTATCTATCTATCTATCTATCTATATATATATATATATATATATATATAATGATCTAAGGAAGGGGATCATATTTTATTCATAAAAAAACGATACAAAAAGATAGATAGATAATATTTTCAACAATTGGTGTTGAAATATACCAAAACTAGGGGGAGGAAACAAAAAAATTAATATTTTCCTAGTTAGGTGTCAAATTGGTGATTGGCTTCCTGAACAAGGCCAACATGTTTTAATTCTCTCTGCCTACACAGGGTGGGATGTTGTATATTAATAACAACAGACTCCAAGATGTCAAGGTAGAGTTTGGTCTGTACCCAGTGCAAGACAGAAGAACTCTGGAGAATAGTCCATCCTGCAAACTACAGAATTTAATAAATGCTCACCGATAACAGAGTCATGAGCCCATGAACACCTGGATGCTACAGGCTCATGTCTTTGTACTTGGCCTGGAATATGGTGGGTGATCCTAACCTTTAACCTCTGGAATATCTTGCCCACATAGACGATCTCACATCAACATTTATACTAATAAACAACTAAACTCTGCTGATGGGAGACTGGACATCCTTGTGGCTAGAGGGAAAAGTGCTTCTGGTAGAAAAAATATGCAGCATTAAAACACTGTTTGATGGAATATGAGAAAAAAAAACTAAACACTATTGAGGTGAGAGAAGAATAAAAGAACAAGAACTAAGAAGATAATGGTTGACATTGCATTTTCATCTTTGAAGATCAAATTTGGCTGGGAAGCAAGAAGCCAGAAGACAGTTCCGCATGTAAGAACTTCAAGAGAAGAAACTTTTAGCATAGTATATAAGATTACATCTAGCCAATTCAACTATAAAATGATGAAATCTTGTTGCCAATCTAGTACTGCACTTAAATTCAAGAAGTGTAGATACCATAGAGGAAAGTTCACGAGGCAATTTGATGTGGTGTAATGTCTCTCTAGATCAGTTATGACTGAAGAGTGAGTTCAGTTCTCACTGGGTGCCTCATACTTTCAACCTTGTGCCAAATCTAAGCTATGCTTAGAAAATTACCACCATAGAGCAAAGTTCATTAGAACAATTACCATGAAAGTCTTTATAGAAAAAACACAGGAAAGTTACATTATGGTGGTGGGGAAGTGACTGCAGCTCAGATGCCATGTCAGAACCAATGATATTGCAGATTCTAGGGTTGATAAAGACAGAAGGTTTTGGAAAGTGATGATCACCCATGTCCATGAAAGGTTTGTTTTGTTTTAATGCATATCAACCTCAATGGGTTATTTAATGCCAACAAAATTTTATAATGCTGGTAATTTTTTTTTTCAAAAAATGCATAGCTGGTAATATTTTTTTTCAAAAAATTTATTGCTGGTAATAAATAATTTTTTACAAAGTATTCTGGTATTAAAGCCTATTTTTACACTTTACCAGTGTCTTACCCCCAGTTCAGGGGTTAACTATTTACCCGTAGCTGAGACCCTAACAGGTGCTACCACCCTGGGTCAGGATGGACCTACGAACACCAGCAATTAAGAGGTAGTTCCACGCTCCTTGCTGTTGGATATAGTTTATCATCATACCCAGGAGATGGATGTAGTTTATCATCATACCCAGGACGGTCCATGAAAGGAAATGGAACATAGAAGAAGTTTTGTTAAGAAAAGAGATACATTGTATGATTTCAGATATGAATTTACTGTGAAGACACTGCCTTAATAAATTACTAACTCTTTTAATTAAAAATGAATTTTTTGATTCATTATAGTCAAACTTATTATGATGAATAACTAATGCATTGTGTACATTGTCTTGTAAAATATTCCCTTTGTGTTCATATAATCTTTCATTTAAATTCCTCAATGTTTTACTTATGTATTTCACAAAACATTTTTATAGTCTATTTCATTCATAAATTCCTATAAAATGCATAAATAAAAATAACATTGGTTACAATTCGGTATCAAGAAACACAGTTGCTTGATTTAAATTTAATTTTTTTGCTGTC
Organism: Acanthosepion pharaonis; assembly: GCA_903632075.3. NCBI lineage: Eukaryota > Metazoa > Mollusca > Cephalopoda > Sepiida > Sepiidae > Acanthosepion > Acanthosepion pharaonis. The sequence goes on from CAHIKZ030000813.1 coordinate 3,168,790, forward strand.
CAATGTATCCAGATGCATGAACTAGCTGACCTCTTTCAAATTTCAACTACGTTTGTTTTTTGGGTTCTTTTTTCTATTGTTTTTAAATATCCCACATTTCAATCAAAGTATGTAGCATCAGAATGCAACAGTTAAAATTTCTAGGGCACATAATGAGGAAAGAGGACATGGAAAATTGAACTCTCACAGGGAATAGTGAAGGCAAGTGAGACAGAGAAAAGCAGCACATAACTTAATGAGTTTGTGTAAATTGTTGGCAGAACAAGGATTAGGAGATAAGTTAAAAAGACAAATATTATTAAGGTCTGCAAAGGACAGGAGGTTGTGGAGAGCCATTAGGCTCAGGTCCTGAAGAAGAGGAATAATCATGTGTAAATAGTTGCCAGAACAGGGATTAGGAGATATAGCAAAAAGACATTTTGTTAAGGGCTACAAAAGACAGGAGGTTGTGAAGAGTGATGATCATTCATGTCTGTGAAGAGACATTGAATATAGAATAAGAAGAATTTTGTTAAGAAAGGTAGGCTTGGAAAGTTTAACACTCACAGGACATGTTGAAGGCAAGAGGGACAAAGTAAGGCAGCACGTAACCTACCTAACGAGCTTATGTAAATGGTTGGTAGAACAAGGATTAGGAGATATATACTTGATAGTATGTGGTGTATGTAACCCATCAGTTCATACCTAAAAACATTTTATACTTTTAAGTTGTTTTCCACTAATATTTCTATCTTTCTTCTTCATGAAGAATATTATTTTGAGTGCCAACAATTTAAAAAAAATCTAGATTGACATTTTTGAAGACTAAGAAAATAGGAAAAAAAAGAAATTCAATTTGAAAATAGACAGAAAATAACTTTTATGAACCGTTTTTCATTAACTACAACATAGAAAATATTCTTGGCAGTTCAGAATAAGAATAAATACGAGGAAAATGATCTTCAGCTTTCAATTAGAGAGAATAAAATATTGATTTTTCTCCAATATTATTGATCTTTCTCTTCATTACTGACAAAAACTCACAATGAGACACACACTGCAATACCATCTTAACATTCCTTTGCCACTGTTGAGTTATTTTAAAACAAAAAAAAAGGACTTACCATCAAAAATAGAATGTATGGTCATTAGTGAGATTTTTTTTACTGCTTATCAACCTTTTGCCGGCTATTTCAAGCCAGAAAATATTTTTAGAAAACAAATTTGAGGGGAAGATAATAATGATTTTACTGATACAAGTCCTACTAATTAACCCATAGCTGGGGGGGGGAGAAGAGATGGATTCATAACTTTCCCAAGGGTAAATATAATGAACCTAACTGGAATTGGAAAAGATTCCCAATTCCAAGCTGTTATTCATTACACCATCTTCATGTACAAATTTGCTGCAACTGTTAATCACATGCAGTCACTCATAAGGTACTGGCCAGGCTTGACATTGCTTAACTTTGGTGATGTGTGCTCCGAGTTGGGCATCTCAAAATCAAGCAAGTATAGAAATTTATGTTACAGAGGAAAAAGTTGAATAAAATAAAGTCAATTTACGTGACCTATAAATTGCGTGACCTAAAATGACTCTTAAGAGCTGCAATGTTTTTCTTTAAAGACACCACAAGACACGTTTTATTTTGTTTTTTATTAACCTCTAGCACTTTGCATTATTAATATTTCTTCTCTTACTACTGCAGTCTTTTTCAAGGCTTCTCAAATCCTTATTGTAAACTTCACTCAAAGTCATTTTCTGTTGCCATAGCAGGATATGACAACACAACTACAAAATTCAAGTTCAATATTGTTCAGGGATCAGAGTCACCTTCAATGGTAGGATAAACTATTTGTACTGCAAATGAAGTCACATACAGAGTAATAAAGGTTAATTTACCCCAAGCAAGGTAATAACACCACTAAGATGCAACAGATTACTGGAAGTGAAAGAAAAGAAAAAGAAAAGTAAATGGAAACCCAATAAATTACAGATTTTAGGAAGAGACATTAGAAGTATAGAGTTGAAGTAGAATTTAGAAGGACCCAGAAACCCAATCCTAAGCAGAAAACAAAGGATAAACCTCTACTCCTGTTCAAACGATTGGGGAGAAGTGTAAATTTTGGAGTTTTGATTGCTTATTGGATTCTACATTAATATTGTAAGAGTTCACATGTCTATCTGACTTGGACCTGTTTTTATATCTGTTATGTTTAATATATGTGAAATACTATATAAATATTTACATTATTGTTATATGTTATATCACAATATTACACCAACCCCACCTCTCTTAGTACAATTAGAAAGGTGTTGCTGTAGGGTCAGAATCACCAGGATCAGGCACCTTCTCTCATCTCAAATGAGTAGAGAACAGATACTGTACTTTGATCTTAGCCAAAATGAAAATGTGGGTTTATAGCAGGTATTATCCATTTCTTAGCTAAAGCTTCTAAAGGTAAATCCTAAAACAACAAATAAGCAAAGATAAATGTCCAGGTTGCATGGTATGTTATTGTTCGCCATTCCCATTAATCCTTGTAATCATAAAAAGCAAATGTGAAGAGAAAGATAGAGAAAAGCAAATCATGTGAAACTGGATACAACCAGTAAATAAAACTGAACCATTTAGTGGGACATACATAGAGAATAATTTATAACAAGCAATTGGTGGGGGATAAGATACCTTACAACCCCACCAATCACTAACACAAACCCACTCTCATTAACAAGGCGTCTACGAGAGGAGGACTGACATTGAAAATAAATTTAAAACAATGTTCTGAGACAAACACTTAGAGACTGATGATAGCTATATACAGAACGGCTTGAAATAGACTATACCTATGTTGAGGCAATTTTTGTTTTTTGCTCTCAGTATATATATATATATATATATATATATATGTGTGTGTGTGTGTGTATTTCTAGTGAAGAAATCACAGAATTACTAAATGCTTACATTCTGGCTTAGTACAGGAAAACCTCAACAAGAGAATAACTTATATATTACAGTAAATATAGCACGAAGTTTGAGGGTTTGAACATACTGGCCTTGTTCAGATTGTTGATCCTGCTAGATAACACGTTTCTCTCCCATAAAACTGTAGCTAAGATTTGCTCAGCATAGTTGCAGTATAAACCAGTGGTGGGTTCTGTGGGTGGTGAACAAACACAAAATGTGTCTGAGCTAGCATCTTTAATAGGGATTAGCTAGCTGCCCTAGTAGATAGGCATCCTCAAATATAAGTGGCCAACCATCATCACCATCATATATATATATATATATATATATATATATATATATATATATATATATATATATAAGTTTGTGTATTTCTAGTGAAGGAACCATAGAATTACTAAATGCTTACATTCTGGCTTAGTACAGGAAAACCTAAACAAGAGAATAACTTATATATAACAGTAAATATTTATTTGACTAATATGCTATCTATTTCTCTATTGCATATATCAAAAGGAAAATGTGACCTTTACCTCAATGCTTATATATCCCCGTCCATCTGGTGCCTATGTTGTGAAACCAAAAACATAATGATGTCAAAGCATTTATTGATTCTTCTGGTGGATGATTTCCTCATAATGGTACAGTGTCTCCGGTTCCAATTCAGATGATTATTGCTGAAATAGTGTCTCTGGGGAAAATAACAACTACAGTGTTAGAAAATGAACTTTCTCCTATATCAGAAAATGTCAAGTGACAAGAAAAAAATATTAGCACCTGGTCATATGTTAACTAGCAGGCACATTTTTGCAGATTTACAATATTTTTTCTTTGAAATGGGTTTGTGCTGTGATTTCAGGATCGTTTTTATCTGTCCCTGTCGAAATTTTGTAAAGGAAAGTGTCAAGTAAAAAGCAATAGGGATGAGATGTGTGTTGTCTTCCTGCTGACCAGTCCATCATAATACTTATCATAAAACCCAGGTTGTGTGTGTGTGTGTGTCTGTACGTTTATATATTAGATCGGATTTCATACATTTTTCAACCTATTTCAACAAAACTTCACCACAGGACTACGTAAAATTACCTTGCGGTGGTTCTGACAGTGCCAAAAATTGGAAAAACACAATTGTTTTTGCACAAAATCAATTTGAAAACATGATTAAGAGGCATCACGAGAATGAAAGGGGGACAACTCATATCAAGTTATACTTATTATAAAACCCTGGTTGTTTGTGTGTGTGTGTGTGTGTTCATTTATATATGGGATCGGATTTCGTACATTTTTCAACCGATTTCAACAAAACTTCACTTTTTTGGCAGGTAGTGTTTCTTATTGTCTTGCACACTTTTTTCTTTATTTTTACACTCAGAATGCTTTAAAAGTTCCATTTACAAGACAATTGTTTATAATAAAATTCTATTCAATCGGTAGACTCATAACGATTGAAAACAATGTTTTTGTTTGAGTTTGTGTTTGACCAATTCGTTAAAAAAAAAATAACTAATTAAGACATGCGTGTCCGTCAACCTTAAACAATAATCTTTGTCAATTTTATTTTTCAGTCTTTATGATGGTCGATACTTGATCTATCTCTTACTGTTACATCCCCGGGCAACACCAGGCTCTACTACTAGTAGTCGTAATTGAACTGGCGATTAAAGATGATTGGGGGGGGATCACACATGTTACAAAAATGTTTACTCTTTCATCAGTTCTAATCACAAAGTTTGTAACTGTACCCCTTAATCTTGTTACAGGTTTTTAGTGTCCACAATGTGTTGTAGAGTAGGTAAAGAAGTTGGTCAAAGGTGTTCTTCACAAGCCCTCAGTTTGAAAAAGGTGTCCGAACAATGCATGAGTTTGTTTATACAGTCTCGTGCATTTCTGTTATAGTCCAATATCTTCGCACCACATTTATGGTCCAAGGTTAGAACCAAGGAAGAACAACATGAACACAAGAGTAGAATAACAAAGATATATTACAACAGAAATATATAAGTTGAAGGTAAGTTAGTAATGACTGTCCGTCTGGCTTAGAGTGAACTAATATTGTCTCAACTCGTTACACCATTCATTCATTCTATCTTTTGAGAGGCGCAGTATTTATAGTGTCAGGAAGAGTCCATTATCATTATAGGTAAGTTCCCATAACAGTTTCTTTGTGTCCAGGAGGAAAAAGATCATGTCAGTACATTCCCGATAAGCTTAAGACATGTAAAAGTGTATGGATAAGAGTAGACAGAGTTTGCAAGCCTCTGGAAGCACCTTACATTGGTCCCTTCCAAGTGTTATGTAGAACTGATAAATATTTTCTAATTAAAATAAACAATGACATACAGTCAACAATATTAATAGATAAGTTTTATCCACATGTTGAATCTAAAAGTGATAAGCCATTCAGAACAGAAAAACAACCTCATAGTGATGATAGAATAATTGATGCAGAAAACATAAACAATGATAGTAAGTTCAATCATACAAAAGCAGGTAGAAGAGTTTCTTGGAAAAGAGACAAACAATATCACTACTACTAGACTCCACTACTAGGCATGGAGGTTTGTTGTGAGAGACAAAAGTTATCTCCCCTTTACTAAAAATAAATAAATATAGATAATCACAAGAATAAAAAACATGACCTGATGAGAACTGTTTGAAACATTGTTGGGTGCATAAAATGAACAACTTCTTTTAACTCCAACCCGCAAGGTAAGCAGAAGTGCATTTTTCAGGCTCGTAAACAATCCATAAAGGTAAGTTCAAAAATTATACATTGTTCTTTTCGTACACAAGCAATTGTAAGTAACTACATCTTTGTATTAACAATACTAAATATAAATATATATACATTAAAGTGTTTTTATACAAAGACTTTTGTGTTTTATTTACACTTTCTTTTTTATGTTGTTCTATATCCATTCACTTTGAAGTCAATGTTATATATCCATGCACAACAATATTTTATATTATATGCTTTGGTATTCAGAGCTGCGTGTTCATCCTGGTTGTTATTTTCACATTTTCACATTTCACCTGTTATACCATCTGGACTAAATCTAGTGCTTGTCTTTATATTTAGTAATCCTCTTGAAATTTCAAGCCAAACTAAGTTCTATGCTAACAGTTTATTCTCTCAGACTTCTCACCTCTTTCAGCTTCTATTTAACTTTGGTTAAAAATTTACATGCAATGTCAGTTGTTAGTTACAATTCCTGTTCTTTTATAGTCCTATATTTTTGGAGATTCTTGATAAAATCCGAAGAAGAATCTGCAATGTTATTGGTCTTGACCTGGCATCTCTGCTTCAATCACTTACCCACCACCTTAAGGTAGCTTCCCTGTGCCTTTTGTACAAATACTTTCATGGTAATTGTTCTGATGAACTTTCATCTATGGCACCTAAACTTTATGAATTTAAATGTAGTACTGGATTGTTAGCCAGGTCTCATCATTTTACAGTTGAAATGATTAGAACTTGTCGAAATCGCTTCAAGCTTCTTGTTCCCTAGTCAACTTTGATCTTTAAAAATTTAAATGCAATGTTAATTGTCATTTTCACTTCCAGCACTTGTAGGGGTTTCTCTCCTTTAATAATATTTCTTTTTGCAGATTCTTTCACACTCAGCAATCCTGTCTAAGTGACTTTATTGCCTTCAATATCTGTCTATATTTCTGAGATGAGGCATTATGTACATTATTTACATTATTCAGACTATTGTCCTCATCTTTTTTGTCATATTTATTACAAAGTTTTGACTGTTGTACACTCCAACCTTCTTCAGGTGGTTAGCCTTTATCCACTGTGCCATGTGTCCTTAAGGACACATGGCACAGTGGATAAAGACGTTAGATCTAGTGACAGAGAGTGTGAGTTCAATACCCTATGAAGGCAGTGGAGAACTTTCAGAGGGAAATTAACAGGAGATAACTGATAACTGACATCCATTAAACATGACATGTGGAACTAGAACAGTCTACCCCAGCGAGTGAAATAAAGGATTCAGTTCAACATTCCAGCCACCTAAAGAAGGCCGGAGCATACAATGGTCAAAACATTGTAATAAATATAGCGACAAAGATGAGAAAAATAGTCCGAATAATGTAAATAATGTTTATTGCCTTCCTTTGCGTGAAATTATTAACAAAAATTCTTTATTCAATCAATGGGTATAAATTGTTCTCATTCCACATTTGGAATCCTAACCCTAATAATTTGGAAATCTTTAATACTCACTATTCATCGTATTCACTATTGTCTTACTTGTCTGCTTCTTTCATTGAATCACACCACAATAAAAATTGAAAGTAGCATGCAAGAAAATCTAACTCTGTGGATTGAATAAAGGGTTTGGTTTGAACTTCTGAAAAGACTACTGAGTACACACAGAAATACCTGAAGAAGGTTGGAGAGTGCAATGGCCAAATACATGTAACCATAAGAAGGAAGATAGCATTGCCAAATAGAATAATGATAATTGTTCATTTTAAAAACTCAGACAAAAACATGGCAGACATTTGAAGAAGTTCAGAAGATACAATAACTGAAACTTTACAAGTATAACCACCAAGTCCAACATGCTTGGACTAATAGCAAAGCACATAATTCCCCATTTCAAATAATTTAACAACATCTAAAGAAGGCCAAACAGTACAACAATCAAAACATTGTGAGAATAAGAACCAAGATGAATGTGCTAGTTTGAAATTACAAACATATAACAATGATAATCCTTATTCAAAAAATTCAGAGAAAAATACAATAGAAACATGAAGAAGGCCGGAGAGTACAGCAGCCAAAAAGTTGTGAGTATAACAATCAAGATGAGTATTCTAGTTTGAAAATAAAAGCATATAATAATGATAATTCCTCATATAAAATATTCAGAGAAAAATACAACAAAAATCCTGATGATGTTGGAGGGAAAAACAGCCGAAACATTGTGAGTATAACAACAAAGATGTGCATGCTAGATGGTAAATAAAAGCATATAATAATGATAATCCTTATTTAAAAAATTAAAAAAAAAAGAAAGCTGAAGAAGATCGGCAGATTCAACAGCCGAAACATTGTGAGTATAACAAGCAAGATGAATGTGCTAGTTTGAAAATAATAATAATTCCTTATTTAAAAAATTCAGAGAAATTAAAACAGAAACCTGATGAAGGCAGGAGTCTACAGCAACTGAAACATTATAAGTATAACAACCAAGGTGAGTGTGCTGGTCTGAATAACAATGCACGATAATTCATTTTAATTGTTATCTGTTCGTTAGAGTAATTTATTTGTTGCTGATTTTCTTTTTTGTATCATTTTGGGCCATGTACCCACAGGCTTTCCTTATTGTGCTCCAGAATTTTGTCAAATCCTATTTTGGGAAAGTAACATTTGGTTTTTACAAGGTCATGATGACCTCAGAAACATAGGAATGCAAAAACTGTACATGATGTATATTACTACATTCTGTAAGTAAAGGAGATACACATGTGCTCAGTATGAACAAAATCCCATACAGGGTTTTGTATATCTTTGTTTTCCTTTGTTTATTGCAAAGATGCAAGGAAATTTTCTTTTAATTTAAATATGTTTTAAAATGTTTAAGCTGTTCTTTCTCCTGGTTAGAATTGCATTTGTAAAATCTTTGTTAAATGTAGCATTCCCACAAACGAAAGTCATGTCTCTTGAATAATTTATAAAAGAGAAAAACTCAAAAGATAATACATGCTGGCAAGTAACAATTAAACAGATAAATTTTACTAATATTTCAATGTTTATTTACATCATCTTTAGACAATATACTGAAACAAACCCTACCAAACTGTCACATTACAAAAGATATGCAGTATGATGCAATGGGTAGAAAAATCAGAGCACTGAGTTCAAATTCCAGTCAGGTTCATTATATTCACTTATATGCAAGTACACTTGGGAAAGATATGAATACATCTCTTTTCCCCCCAGTTATGGGTTAATTAGCAAGACAGACCAGGTCCTATAGCCTTGATTGGTCTACGTCAGAAAGAAACAGCAACCTACTTCCTTTTCTGCCCTTATTTAAAATGGCGGCCTTACCGTTAACAAGAAAAGAAAGTGGAAGTCACAACAAAACAGAGATAAGATGTTGTTAAGAGAAGTAAAAGAGATTTCTCCATGATTTACAAAGTTTGATTGTTTGCTCATTCCAGGGTATTGTATATCAGCTGTGGGAGACTGAGAATTCATTCAGGTTATAAGGTAGTAGTTGAGATAGACATGTGGAGAAAATCAACACATATATATAGTTGAGAGAGATAGACTCATGGGAGAAATAGCATTTAAGAGTTAGTCTCTACTGCTGCTGGTTTCATTGCTGTTGATGGAAGTCCCTTGGTATAACTACTAATGACTTGGGCTAATATGTAGTCTGCTACTTTTGGTTAAGTCTGCTTGCCATGGGGTCTATTGCTAATAACAACCTGGTTAGATCTATCTTCATGGGTGAAATGAGTATTGGTTTTATAGTGGTTCGCTGTTGCGAAAATTACATGCATTTTTTACTAAATGGTCAAAAAATAAATTTTATGACATTGAAATTTTTGGTTGGTACTCTGGAAGTAGGTGCTGACAAAATTAAGGTCGGTTTTTGTCACATGAGCTGTGCATTTCAAAGTGAGCACCTCTGTTTCAGTTAAAGAATTGGAATGGGTTTCATTCCAGAAAATATGTACAAACAATAAATAAATTAATTTGTATATTTAAAATCAAAACAAAAAAATGTTTGCAGTAGGATAATAGGAGTCTTTAAAATATATTATGATGTTGATTTGGGGTTAGTAGAGACAAACGCCAAATAACACGTCACAATAAAAAAGGGTTTTAATAGGTTGATAAAAAGGTACAGAAATCGCCTGAGTAGTCAATAACTAGCTCAGCTAAGAACTTCTCTGTCTATCTATCGTCCCCATGTCAACTGACATGCCACTATTTAAAGTCTTTGTTCACAGACACAGACAAGTTCATCTTCAAGAAAATATAATGTCTGATTTAGCACCCCAAAACTTCTAACTCATCCCAGCCTCCCCAAATGATCTAGAAGTTGCATGCTTTCAAATAATAGCCAATGATTTCATCCTATATTTTGATCCACACACCCTGCACAAAGCCAACAAGTGTTACATAATACATCAAATAAACAACTTCTCATAGGTATTTCTAATATTAAAAAGAAAAAAAAAAGGTATTCCTTTGGGTATTTACACTTATAATAATGACCTAAAGCCTCAGGTATGTCAGGTACATTTATATTTTACAGATAAGACATGGTTTTGTATATCTTGGTGTAAGCAGCCAAACAAATCAGGAAATATAATCTAATTACTGTATTTTGTCAGCTTGTTGCGGTGAGATGTCTAAAAACTAGTTAGATGAGAGTCAGTGGTCTCAGTTGACTTGGAACTTTTGTAAGTTGCTGTTTTGCTAGGGGCTCAACAAATTAAATTCATCATGGATACAGAAGCTTCTATATCAAATCATAACTGACATAGTCATTCAACCAACAAATATTTTAATTATTTCTGCCAATGGACAGCAAATTGACTGTTAAGGACATGCGATTGTAAATGTGATATTGCATATCTTAAGGCATGAATTTATGTTGACATTTGTGTTTGTAGAAATATCAAAGCCTTTTTAACAACAAAGCCTTGTTAAGTTATGACTTCCTTAACTAGATTGTTGATTGTAACAATTATCGACTAATAAACAGCACAAGTAAAAGAATAATTAATGCATAAATGTTATCATTAATTATGACTATAAAATTAAGTCAAAGTTCTATCATCCTATCAGCACATCAAGCTATTATGAACAAACTTATTTATTGAGTATCATAATTCCAATGCAAAGAAATTAAAATTCTTTTCTAGAATTCAAACTGGTAGTAAATATCTGGTCTTTTGAACAGGAGTAGTGGTTTATCCTTTGTTTCCTGTTTAGGATTGGATTTCCCAGTTCCTTCTAAAGTCTTTTCACTCTCTTTCACTGCAAGTAACCCTTTGCATCTTAGTGGCATTATTGCCTTTCTTGGGGTGAACTGATTAAAAAAATAAAATAAAAACACCATTTTTTTAAAATTTAGATAACTAATAATTCAGAATATTGACATATCAATGAGAGGAATTCAAAACATTTAATTAGAATCATTCTTGTAAATCAGCATAGACTTCACCTCAAATAATATAGAATGTACAAACCCTGTGAAGCTCACTAAACCAGACTGTTACCCCATACCTAATATAAATTTGTACATTTGAAAGACAGTAAAAAGAGCTTTGCAATAACTGACTGAGTATCACAATAAGGTGAGGTTTTTCAAACAACAATTACAACTATTTTGTTTTATTTTGAACACAAAGTTATGCCCTTCAGACTTCAGAGTGTTTCAAGTAGTTTTCAATGGTCTACCTTTTATATTTGCAGTGACATTAAATGTGTTTTTCTTTACATACACATTCTCAAGCTATATTTAATATATTTAATATTTCTGAACTTTACTTTTTAGGATGCAGTGTTTTTATTTATGACCTCAAAATTACTACCAAGAAATTTAGTGAATTCAGTTCAATAAACCTTTGTTCAAATGATTCCAAGTTGTTATGTTGATTCTTTAGATTATCAGAATTTATCGAAAAATGATTCCTAGTTATTGTAAATTAATAGTTCCACTTAATGAATGCATGCAAGTGTAGTGATTGCATGTTCACAGGAAATAAAAGATCAAACGTAATTCTCACGATTCCATTGGAAAAAGGAAACCACTCTACTGGCAGGAAATTTAGAGACTTTCTCTTTATCATTGGCCTCTCCCAAAGAGAGCGCAGGGATTTGAGTTGCTCTAGGAATGAAGACCACAGATAAGTTTTACACAAATATCACTTTTCTCATGTTTAATATTACCTTTTAATGATAGACTTATCACTTGCAAACAATTTATTTATTCACAAAGACAAACACAAAAATCAGAAACATTTACTAACAATCACATTACAAGAATTTTCATACATCAATCTGAACTAGTACAACCAAATCCTTCTGATAATAAATCCTTATATCTATGTATAAATATCTCACTTTGTTTTCATGATGTATATGTATATATTTCACTAACCAAAAACATGAGTCAAACAAGGTCTAACCCTTATAGAAAAAAAATTGTACTGTTAGAAGATTAATTCAAATACTATCTTACACCTTTATAAGTCTCTAATTTGTCTGTACATTGAATAGTGTTGCCACATCTGGTCTGGTGCTTCTGTCAAATATCTAGAAATTCTTGAAAGAAACCAAAGAAGAATCTGCAATGTTATCAGTCCTGACTTGGCATCTCAGTCTCAGTCACTTTCCCATCACTGTAATTTACCATCCCTCTGAGTTTTCTAAAAATATTTTCAAGGCAATTTTTCTGATGAGCTTTCCTCACTGCTACCTCAACTTTACAAATTTAAGTGTAGCTAGCTAAGTCTCATCATCTTGCTGTTGAAATTGCTAGATGCAAGTGTAAGTTCTATTCTAATAGAGTTTTCTCTTTCACTTCTTACTTGTGGAACTTTCTTCTAGCTATGGTACATAGACTTTATGAATTTAAGTGCAGTACTAGTTTGACAACAAGGTCTCATCCATTTACAGTTTAATTGGCTAGAGGTAACCATATGTTCTATGCTGTTTCTTTTCTTGCACTTCTTGCTTGTGGAACTCTTGTCTGGTTCCATGCTTTTCTACCAATTCTGATCTTCAAAAATTTAAATTCAATCTGACTTGTTATCTACTGTCTTTCTGATTACTCTTCTATTATTCTTGTTAGTTAATAATGTTTCTGTTCTCTAATTCTTTCACACTCAGTAACCCTTCCCCCCCCCGTGCCTTAGTGGCCTTATTGCCTTGCTTGGGGTAAACTCGATTAATGAAAAAAAAGATACATCCTTAATTTTTACTGAATTATTAGTCTTAAATTTTTTGCATACAAAAACACTTTTTTGATGAGTGAGGTACTAAAAGATATTTTTTTAACTAGCAGCATGGCTTGGCGCTGCCTGTGTTTGATTCAAAAATCGTACGACTCATACAACAATCGCTATCACTTGACTTAAAATATTTTTGCCCTTCCTTGCCTTTAAAAGAGTGCCCTTTGCCGTGCTGATGTTGCTATATGCCTTACTTCTTGCCTATCTTACACTGCAAATTTTTTCTAAGCTCTATACTAAACATTAAATCTGTTATGAAAAAAGAACTAAACAAAATGAACACAAAATGATCAGCTTTAAAAAAGGACTTGTAACTGGAAAAACCAAATGAAAAAAGAATGTTAACAACAAATACTTTTTCACACCCAACCCAGTTCTGCGGAATCAGAATCAACATTGAGTTTAAGCAAGCAAATGAGCCAATTGGAGTAAAGTGCCATGCAGATTTAAATTTTTCCCACTTGTGATGAATGCAGCTATCGATTTTTTTTGCATGCTAGCATGCTAGTTAACATTCATGTCAGTCAGCTGTTGGCTCTCACACTGGCCAATAGAATCTTCCTGCCTATTCGTGGCAACCGGCTATTGGCTCTCCCTCTGGCCAGTAGAAAATGGCCGCAAACAACATGAAAACTGCTGTAGAAGAATGAAAAAATCAATTATTTCCACTATCGATGGAAGTTGGAAAATGCAAAGTCTGTCTTGGGCTTTCTACTAACTTGAAGCATGTGCATGTAAATTTTGGTGCAAATCTGTCGAAAATTGTGTCCGTGCATTCGTTACACACACACACACACACACACATCCTACCTTTTATCGATAGAAGATAATGAATAAATGGATATATGCTTTTTTAACTAGTGAACCAAAAATGACATATATTAATAAAATTATGTTTCCATTTATTTTGCATTTAAGATAAATGATTATTAATAGCCACCATCAAAATTTGAAATAAAATCTTTAAAAAGACGTTTAAAATATTTTAAATGTCTTTTTTTCAGTAAAATTTTGATTCTGTTTGAAAGATAATAGCCTAAATCTAATCTATAAAAAATAAAAAAATAATTTTATGCATTTCAATAAAATGTTTTTAAAGTCAGTTTAAAATGTTCTTATAGTCAATATGATGTTGTTAACAGATAATAAACATCAAGCAATGCTTTTAAAAGCCAATCGTCATTGAAATCCAACAGAGATTATCTATCATAACAAAATATGTCAGTCGTGTTTCATATATTAAAGGAAGTCAAAATATAGTTGACAATTATTCATCTTGACCTATTGAAGCAATTGTAAATTGATATATGTGACTTTCACCAATTAGCAAAACAAGGCAGAAACGATGTAAAGAATATTTCAAAATAAACTAAGGAAACTTTACTATGTGACATTATGTTACTGAAGACCATAAAAAAGCACTATAAATTTGTGTTTGACAGCTTGCATCACTTATCTAATAAAAGCAACATTTAAATTAATAAAATCATGCAATCACTGGCCCAACATGCATACACCGATCATAAAATGATGTAAAGAATTCCTCTGTGTCAATAAACAATGATTGCAGTTCATTCATGTCAGTTACCATTTCCATAATTCAAAACATTCCATTTTAGATTAATTCAGTCCCTTTTCTCTAAACGAAGTAACTTTTATAACTTCTACATTTATCCAATTTGTTATTTGAGGGCTCACTGGATACAGGCACATTTCTTAAGTGAGTTGACATCTAGTACTGCAGTTAGAGCGTTCATCGGTACCTGAATAAATTTGGAATTCTGTTTCACATACTGAGGTAATGTATATACTTGTTTATAAGCTAACCTCTGAATTTTGTGCATGATTTATAACCCCTCCAGAAAAAGAATTACCTGTGTATAATGCAACCAGTCACTGAAAATGTGTGATTTTTAACCCCCCAGAAAAAGAATTACCTGTGTATAATGCAACCAGTCACTGAAAATGCATGATTTTTAACCCCGCCAGAAAAAGAATTACTTGTGTATAATGCAACCAGTCACTGAAAATGTGTGATTTTTAACCCCCCAGAAAAAGAATTACCTGTGTATAATGCAACCAGTCACTGAAAATGCATGATTTTAAACCCCTCCAGAAAAGGAATTACCTGTGTATAATGCAACCAGTCGCTGAAAATGCATGATTTTTAAACCCCTCCAGAAAAAATTTACCTTTGTATAATGCAACCAGTCACTGAAAATGTGTGATTTTTAACCCCATGGAAAAAGAATTACCTGTGTATAATGCAACCAGTCACTAAAAATGCATGATTTTTAACCCCTCCAGAAAAAGAATTACCTGTGTATAATGCAACCAGTCACTAAAAATGCATGATTTTTAACCCCTACAGAAAAAGAATTACCTGTGTATAATGCAACCAGTCACTGAAAATGTGTGATTTTTAACCCCCCAGAAAAAGAATTACCTGTGTATAATGCAACCAGTCACTGAAAATTCATGATTTTTAACCCCTCCAGAAAAAGAATTAACTGTGTTTAGTGCAACCAGTAACTGAAAATGAATGATTTTTAACCCCATCAGAAAAAAAATTTACCTGTGTATAATGCAACCAGTCACTGAAAATGCATGATTTTTAACCACTCCAGAAAAAAATTTTACCTGTGTATATTGCAACTGATCACTGAAAATGCATGATTTCTAACCAAAAAAATTAAAAAAAAACGATCTGTCCATATTTTTTGATCCACAAAACTCGCAGTATACATGAGAAGATGCAGTATTCAATTAGAACCATATAGTTGTTGAAGATTATTGGCTTTTGCAGATTAAGAAAGAACCTCATATCACCCACAGGCAAATGGAATGATTAAGTGAGCACATTAGGACTAAAAGACTGTAATAATCACTGGCAATAAATCATAGTAATTGTTTTTTTCTGTTGTCCTAATCATTCATAATATAACCAAAAAAAAAAACAGGTTCTTCTTCTAGAAGATATAATCCCTTTGAAATGTGTGTAATCATGGATCTCCATAACTTCCTATCCTTTGGAGCTCTAAACAATTTTTTTCTTACTACCCATTCCAGTAACTGTTCTACCATTCTGAACTTCCATTCAGATAGCTTCTTCCAAAGAACTGCTACTCTGTGAAACAGACTCCCATGAGGTTGCTTCCTTGAACACTACAATCTTAATTTTGTCAAATAAAGGGTCAATCATCATCTGTTCTCCTTATCCTCATTATCTTCACTTCCTCTTATATTCATATCGCATACCACATGCAG
>CAHIKZ030000813.1:3190000-3192500 GCA_903632075.3 Acanthosepion pharaonis
GAAAGAAAACTACAGGAACTCTTAAAGAAGATGGCAAGAAGAAAGGACTAAACACCAACTGCAAGAAGATAGTATGTATGGTTGTCAGCAAAAAGAAGAGCCCAACGTGCAAATTGCAAATTAGAGATACCAAATACAAGTGCAAAAATTTAAATACCTAGGAAGTAGGATGGAAAATGCGACACTGAGAAAGATGCCTTCCAAAAGATAAGCAAATAATATGAAACAGGAAAATTTCATTGGAAACAAAGAAAAGAGTACTGAACTGTTATGTAATATTGGTACTCCTATATGACAATGAGTGCTGCACCATCCCATCACAGACAGAAATGAAGCTTCAGGCAATAGAATTGTCGTTCTACAGAAGGATGCTGAGAAAACCATATACTGAACACTTGAGCAATGATGAAGTTTTACAGAAAATAATAACTTATACCTAACATCAGAAAAAGCGAGTTGAAATTTCTGGGGTATATAATGAGGAAAAAGGGCTTAGTAAATTTGATACTCACAGGACATACTGAAAGCAAGTGAGACATAGAAAAGTAGCAAATAACCTACTTGAGCTTGTGTAATTGGTAGGCAGAAGAGGATTTAGTAGATATAACAAAATTTACTAAGGGCTACAAAGGAGAGGAAGTTGTGGAGGGCCATGATCATTATCTAGATCTCTTTCTTAAAGTGTATGTGCAAGTGGTGTAATGGATAGGATCTTGAAATGAGAAATCAGAGAGAAGATTTCAAATTCGAGTCAGGTTTGTTACATTCAATTATATGCAAATACCCTTGAGAAAGGTATGAAACCATTTCCTCCCCCAGCTATGGGTTAAATAGTAGGACTTGTATGTGGAAAAATTATTGTTATTCTCACAAAAATATTATTAACTCAATATTCACTCACAAAAAATAAAGAATTATTCTTACAATCCTCAAAATATGTTTTGGCTTTAAATAACTGACAAAGGGTTGATAAGTCATAAAAATCCAATAAATCAATCAGTCAAACTTCCTTAAAGTGATGGACTTTTCCAAACAGAATTAAACTGAAGAAGTTTTCTGTGAATTACTCATGGACAAAGAATTCTTTGGAAAGAATTCTTTCGAGACAACAAGAGAATATTTGCATATATTTTTTTCAATTTTTCAATTTAGTTTGTTCAGAAAAAAATTGGCAATTTCATATTGAGCCACCTGATATATTCAGAGATCGATAAAAACTCTTTGATAATAGCTTATGTAAGTCAAAAGTACTGTAGTAAGAATGGTGATTAAGAATGTGTTGTTTTGGTGTAAAGAATATTGTGGTATGTTTGGGTCAGTAGTAGCTAAGTTTGAGATAAGACTGATAGAAGACCAGACTTCTCTTCTCTACCATTTTGGCCTTGTACCAAATTATTGTATTTTTCAAAATAAATATTACTTTCTTCTATTGTAAGTTGTTAATGCTATTTCTCCACCTTCAGACAAATTGTACATATGAGGGATAGTTAGGCCTTCATAGAGACTCTGAGGTGTTGTGGTAGCTGTAATAAGAATGGTAAGTATTTAGTATCGGAGATAAGGAAATTAAATATAGAGTAGGCTGTGCTTGAGATAATTTTTCCCAAACCATATGCAAGAAGCTACAAAAGCAAAACATTAACCAAAGAACTTGAATCTGGTTCTCAGATAGCCTTATCAGGCATAGACTCTCATCTGGATCTTGTGCATGGCGCCAAACTCATTTAGAAATATCAAAACTGTCAGCTGATGAAGCCACTTTCAAAGATCAATGGTTAAAAATGACTTTGAGAGAATGAACTCAGTAGGTTTTAGAGAGGACCATACTTCATCAGATTGCATGGTCTGGCATTATAGAATCACAAACACTACTATTTCAAACAAAAAGTTAAAAAGAAGCCCTCATTATTATGAGAAAGAGCAATAACAGTGGACTTCAACTTTCCTGAAAAATGGCTTTGAGAGAAAGATTTTATAAACTTCAGCTTTCAGTGAATACCAAATGTTTGTGTTCATTGCTACTCATGACTTTTTATCCCATGTAGCAATATTTGATCCCTTACTATCCCTCCTTGTTCAAATTCTGCCATCCATTTACACAGGCTCCATTTCCTCTGGCCATTTCCTCTGTGGCAAGTTGTATTGGCTTACATGATACCAGCAAGAAGAATTCTTGAGCTAACCAATCTGAATGCATTCTTCTTCTTTTCCTGTGTCCCTTCAGAACATGTGTGATCATGGTTCTCCACGACTTCCTATCTATTGTAGCACTAAGCAATATTTGACTCCTTACTATTTCTCCCTACACAAACACATTATGTATGTTACTTGATATTTCCCTCTGCTCTGATTGCCTTCAGTATTTCCAGTGAGTGTCAAATTCTCCATGCCATCTTTCCTCATTATGCATCCCAGCTGCCTCACTTGTCTCTTTCTGATCTTAAGCACAAGTGTTCTTTTCATTACTATTTAACCTAAAACCTTTTCATTGTTCACATGT
>CAHIKZ030000813.1:3197500-3200000 GCA_903632075.3 Acanthosepion pharaonis
TTTATGGGATAAAGTGCTTAATATCAGAGATAGAGTGTATGTAAATATAAATATAAAAGTCAACATTGAAGTCAACACTCAGAGGAGACAGGCTGTTTCATGCTAGTTGCAATCATTACATATATATATATATATATATATATATATACATATATATATATATAAAAGAAAGAACAGTAAGATATATAATCCGGTGTTCTTATAGATATTTTTATTTTTACAAAATAGTTCTTAATGTAAATTTACAGAGCACTAATATTATAAATTAACTGATTTAAAATATGTTTTTTTCGCTAAAAAACCATATTTTAAATCAATTAACTTATAATATATATATATATATATATATATATATATGTGTGTGTGTGTGTGTGTGTGTGTGTGTGTGTGTAGTACATCTTCAAAAGCATGAGGTGATAGATTTGCCCTGATAAAGTTGCTCAGAAGACGAAATGTGTTGGCTAAGCAAAGTTTTTCCTCTTGTCTCTTTTTATTCATTTTGTACCTTTACTGATACACTTTATCTGAAAATAATTTACATTTACTCTTTGTAAAGGAAATTGCTGTTTGAATTCATGTGTTTTACTGCACCACCATGAAGAAAAATGCAGCAAACACATCCGCTTTATTCAGATTTCTTGTGCCTGCTCAGTTTCATAACCAAAATGTAAACAGAGCAATTTCTAAAGAATTAATGGATTTATTTTTCATACAACATTTTTATTACATCAAACATTATTATAATGGATATGTTGTATTTGCAAACAGTCCACCATTTATATATATTCATGCATGTTTTTTTGAATAAGCTGAGACAAAAATTAGTGTAAAAAAAAAAAAATTCACAATTATCAATTAATTTTTGTCTTAGCAATTCACCCCTGAAAATGATTTTGGATGAGATTGAAAGTACTTGAGTAAATAAAGGAAATAACCAAAACTATGGTGTCTTTCTTACTCAGTTTTGTATTAGCACTAAGAAATTCATCTGTGCATTTAAGAGGATAAAAACAAATAGGCATAATATGTCTGGACTATTCAACCAAACTTACTTGAATGAAGATATGCTGCCTATATATATATATATATATATATATATATATATATATATATATATGTATGTGTGTGTGTGTGTGTGTGTGTGTGTGTGTGTGTGTGTCCATAACCTATTGATATATAAAGATATGACATATGATATAACCGGAAAGGTACATATATCTAAATCTCTCTCTCTCTCTCACATACATACATACATACATACATACATACATATATATATATATATATATATATATATATATATATACACACACACACACACACACATTATTTACATATGTTGTCCCCATCTTTATTGCCATATTCAATGTTTCATCTGTTGTATGCTTCAGCCTTCTTCAGGCGATTTGAATCTTGAACTGAACATTTTATTTTGTCCACCAGGGTAGATTGTTCTAGTTTCACAACACCATGCCTCTTGAGAATGTCTCAGTTATCTCCCTTTAACTCAACTCTCCATGCTTTTGTTCACCACTGCAGTAGCCAGGTATTGAACTGACAACGTTTTGGGTCAAATCACCGGATCAAACCAATGCTTTTATCCAATGGTATATATATATATATATATATATATATATATATATATATATATATATATATATATATATATATATAGTTTCTTTTCTTAATCATTTCACCCCAAGCAAGGCAATAAAGCCACTAAGATTCAAGGGGGCTACTAAGTGTTAGAGAATATGAGAAAAAACCCACTATTAAGGAGAGAGAACAATAAAAAAAATAGGAATTAAGAAGACAGAAGCTAATGATTGACATTGTATTTAAATTTTTGAAAACCAAAATTGACTGGAAAGCATGAAGCCTGAAGATATTTCAACAAGTGATAAGTGTCTGTCTATATTTCTGAGCTGAGGTATTATGTACACTATTTACATTATTCAAACTATTGTCCTCATCTTTGTCGCCATATTTATTACAACATTTTGGCCGTTGTACGCTCCAGCCTTCTTCGTTGTACACTCCGGCATCAAGGGCACATGGCACAGTGGATAAAGGCGTTAGTTAGATCCAGTGACAGGACAATACCTGGTTAAGGCAGTAGAGAACTTGAAGAGGGTAATTAACAGGAGATAACTGATAACTGACATCCATTAAACATGGCATGTGGAACTAGAACAGTCTACCCCATTGAGCAAATTCGACATTCCAACCACCTGAAGTAAGTAAATTCGACATTCCAACCACCTGAAGTAAGCAAATTCGACATTCCAACCACCTGAAGAAGGCCGGAGCGTACAATGGATGAAACGTTGTAATAATAAATATGGCAACAAAGATGAGGACAATAGTCCAAATAATGTAAATAGTGAAGTGATAAGTATGAAAGAAAAAACAATTAGTATAGTACTTACAGCTACTTCAGCCATTTTGACTGTAAAATGATAAGATCCTTTCACCAATCTAGTGCTGCACTTAAATTCAT
>CAHIKZ030000813.1:3205000-3232500 GCA_903632075.3 Acanthosepion pharaonis
TTATGGTTATTGCCATTGTATTCTTTTATTTTCCCTTATTTTTCTCTTTCCTGTTTTCATTTTACTGTAATTTCTTCCAATCTTTTTTTTTTTCTATCAAATAAATGAATGAGTTAAAGAATATTTTATACATTTTTGGATTGCTCAAATTTACAGCTTCTATAAAAACGGTTGGCTTCTGGTAATTTTATATACACCCAAAATTGTATTGTTCTTTTTTGTCGGAACTCCTAACAGGGAAAGGCATCAGTGTAAACCCTAGAGTTAATGTAACAGACAAAAAGT
This sequence comes from Acanthosepion pharaonis, assembly GCA_903632075.3. Classification (NCBI taxonomy): domain Eukaryota; kingdom Metazoa; phylum Mollusca; class Cephalopoda; order Sepiida; family Sepiidae; genus Acanthosepion; species Acanthosepion pharaonis. Next base: position 3,205,286 of record CAHIKZ030000813.1, read on the forward strand.
TTAGAAGTTTCTCACTAGTCTTTCACTATAGAAAATGTTCAGATGTAATATATTCGTTACTTCCACTAGTTCTAACCATCAGAGCTAAGACCCACCTCATTGTAGTGAATCACCCTTATACCCTTTGTATTTCATTGATGTGATGTAAGTTCCAATTAAATAGCTTCTTCCCATGACACCTCTACTTTGAAGATGCTTTCCAAATCACCATAGTCTGAACCTGTTCAAGTCTAGAGTTAACCCTTCTCTTTCCCACATATTCTCATAAACTGTGCCCCTTACTCTGTAACCCTCTACATTTAGTGGCTCTTGGGCTTTGCACAGGGAAAAAATTATTGTAAAAAAAAAACATAGATATGTAGATGTGACAGTAGTTGAATGTTAGATTACTCATGTCTGTCTTAAACATCAAGTAATATTGGGTGGTTGAAAGTAAACAATTTTTTTTTATTCTTTAGACATGAAAAATTAATTGCCACATTTAATAATACATAGAAGAAAATTTTTATGGGAAAATTTACATAATATGCTTTATTTTATACTCACTTAAATGCTGCAATCATTTAAATTAGCTCCCGTGAAGGGATAATTGGGCCTCTGTCCTAAAACTAAAGGGACCTCTGATCCAGCTTAGAAAATAGCAATGATAATCTTGAAGAAATAACTTTGAATTTCTCAATTCACCCATTGAAAATTCAAAACCTCATTTTAACTCTGATTTGGGCTATAAGTCCAATTCTAGTAAAAAGACAAGTTTGGGCCAAAATTCCAATTCAGCCTGAAAATCAAGTTCTTCAAATCATAAACTCTGCAGAACTTCAAAAAATGACTTCACAAAATGTCTCACTTTAACTCTAATTCCTTGGCATTTGAAAAAATAAAATTGATTTCCTCAATTCACAACATTTTGGAGATATTTTAAAACTGAATTTAAAACAAAAAATTTTAAATTCACAAAGATTTGTGTTAATTTAAACTCAATATAAATTAAAAACCTTTAAAATCACTAATTTATTTCAGTTATTTTAAGATTTGAATTTTAAACTGTTCCTTCCTCATCCAAACACAAATCCCAATTCTGGATGTTCAAGCACAAGATGAAGGGCAGATTTTAAATTCCAGTATCACCCTGATTCCAAAAAGATATAAGTCTGTGTGGCCTGAGTTAGAACTTAATGAAATACATACACAGAGATTGGGCATCACACTGAAGGCTTGGTTTCTGGAATCCATTTTTTTTTTTTGTGAAACATTTTTCTTAACCTTCATTCATCGGAAGCTTTCTGAGTAAAATGTTTAGTGGTATTGTAAAATATTTACTGTGACCAGAAGTATTCAGTTTTTATCATTTGTTTTTCTCCAATAGATAAAACCCTCTAGATCATGTACATCACAAACTGTTTAAATTAAATGTTATGAAAGTAAATGGTGGTGTGGGGGGCTCCAAACTGCTAAGGATGTGAAAATTTGCATCGCTAAAATCTGGCCACCTTGAATAATATGGATGTAATCTTGAAATCTGATCTATCAAACAACCTCTAATGGAGATACTTTCGTGCTACTGTAGAGGCTGTTTTAATGTATGGTGCCACTGTTTGGACATTAACTAAAACCCTAGAGTCTAAGGTTGATGGAACTGACACTCGGATGCTGAGAGCTATACTTAACATGTCCTGAAGACAACATCCAACTAACTCAGAGCTCTATGGACCCATCACTGATATTTCTACAATCTTATGCAAACTCAGAATACACTTTGCAGGACATTGCCAGTGAGCAAAGCATGAACTCACAAGTGATCTACTGTCCCGGAAATCTAGCCATGGACAAACATACATTGACCAGCTATGTTATGACACAGAATGCCTTCTTAGTGATCTTCCAATCTTGATGCAGGACCGTAATGACTGGTGCGAGTCATGAGTGTTCAATCTAGTTTGACCGAATAAATAATCTTGAAATCTTGAATGGTAACCGACTATTGCTAAACAGTTTTAATTCAGCAACAAGTAATACTTGCAGTCAAACATCACTTAAATACAAGTTAGTAAAATGTTGTCCACTTGACAGCATTATCATCACCATCAATTCCATGATAGGATGTAATAATACAGTTGGTGTGCAGCTGAGCATATCTTGATAGGGATTTGTTCATGTGCAGTGTGTCTTGGGTAAAGTAGACCTGGCAGAGCCCATCCCTCTTCAGGTCTGACCACAGGTGATATCATCCAACTTGAAGGTTCAGCTCAGGCATGGATGAGTAGCCGTTGATTCCATGATGATGATGATGATCATCAGTCCCATGAGTGGGTGTGGTCATGGGATCGATGTGTAGCTGAGCATATCTCGATAGGGATTTGTTCATGCGCAGTGTGTCTTGGGTAAAGTAGACCTGGCTGAGCCCATCCCTCTTCAGGTCAGATCACAGTCGATATCTTCCAGCTATGTTATGACACAGAATGCCTCCCGAGTGATCAAACAGAGCATTTACTTAAATACTTGTATCTATAAAAAAGAACGTTAAACATAAAAATGTCTTTAATAAATAAATTGTCGGACTTTGTCCATTTCTTAACATATATATATATATAACTATATACGTACATATATATATATATATATATATATATATATATTATGATATCAACAAAGTCAGACAATTATTTTAAGACATTTTTTTATGTTTATACGTTCTTTTTATAGATACAAATATTTAAGTAAATGCTCTGTTTATAATAAACAGCATTAAACAACATTTACTGGCCTGAATGTCCAAGAAATTTTCATAGAAAATATGCATCCTCCAACAGGAATTGAACCTGTATCCTATATGGAATTGTCATATAGTTAGACACAGAGGAGTGTTTTGGTTAGCAAGATCGATTTTAAGGTCGAATTTTAGTTTAAAATCAGTAAAATCGACCTTACTAACTGAAATGCTCCTCTGTGGCTAAATCGGTAAAGCACATCCTGGCTATATGATGGTTCTGTACAGGATACAGATTCCTGTCGGTGGACACATATTTTCTATATTATAAACAGAGCATTGACTTAAATACTTAGATAGATAGATAGATAGATAGATAGATAGATAGATAGATAGATGTATAAGTATATTTATGTATAGATGTATATATGTGTATATATATTCACATACAATACATAGAGAGAGAGAGAGAAGATTCACTCTGTATAAATATTCTGATACATCCATATATTTGTTTGGGCATGCACAAACATGCATATACATACACATATATCTAGATAGATAGATAGATAGATAGATAGATAGATAGATAGATAGATAGATAGTGAGAGAGAGAGATAGAGAGAGAGAGAGAGAGAAGAGAGGTATATGTGTGCATAAATATTCCTATGCATCCATATATTTGTTCGGACACACAAACCATGAATAAGCATAAATTCAGAGCTTTGTTGTCCTCCCCATTGTTGGAAAACCGAGTGAAAGAGAAACTATCCAGCTGACCAATGTTTCCTGAGGGATATCTGTTCTTTGACTAATTAATCAACTTGTCCCAAGGATAGGATGGCTTTATCATTGAAGTTTGCATGAAAAAAATAAATGAACTGATGGAAAATAAAAGGTATGGATAGGATCAGATGCAGTTTGGGCATTTTGCAATGAAATCAATGATAAAACCAGTTATGGAATTGATTTGCAAATAAGAGAAGACAACATGGATTAGAGAACAGATCAATATGAAAAATATCATAGAAGTCATTAAACAATAAAAATAGAGATAGGCAGGATACAGGGCAAGAAGAAAGGATAACAGCTGGAGTAATAGGTTGGTTTATTTATTCCCAATAGAGAGCAAAGGCTGTATGTGTGTTGGGATTAAGAAAATATAGATTGTGTCATCCCTGTACAAAGGGTAACCCACTACAAAAAATGGGACCATTTTATTGTAGAGACATCTATATTTTTGACATGCAAAATATATATATATATATATATATATATATATATCATGAAACAGGTAAGTATTGTGAACATTTTATCTATTGATAAAAATATATATATATATATATATATATATATATATATATATATATATATTTGGTTGGATAGATGTGAGTTTGTGACCCTGGGTTTCACGCTTTAGCGATCGTCAGACAAACTGATTAATTTTTTAAAAATTTTGGGTTTATATAGATTGCGTGTATTGGTGTTATTATGGAAGTGGTGGGGGAAATGTCCTTGTTGTGTCGTCATCGTACTGACGCAAACATCGATGTATGTTCATACGTCTAATGAAGTACGCAGACACATATACATACTTGGTCGTCCGTCAGGATTCATACATATATAAACATATGTGGGCAGTTTCGGATTAGACATAAGTTTGTATACGGGTGGTGTTGTGTCTATACATACACATTTGTATGTTGAAATTCAAAGAATGGGAGTGTAGCAAAAATTTTCGTGAATGTATACATGTCATATTTTATTTTTCCACTGAATAATATTTCCTCGCATGTATGTGTATACGTGTGGTGGGGTTTGTGTAAAATTATGATAGGTAAAAATATTTATTATTTATATTTATTTTTAAATTTTTGAAAAAAAAGAGGGTTTATTTAAAGCTGGTTATTTGTTTGATTTTGATGACCGTGTATATATAACAGGTAGAAATTTGTAATCCTTATTGGTTATTTTATATGTTGATATTTAATATTTAATATGCTGGGTGAGAGGGTAGTTTATGTTAATAATTATAGCAGGTCTATATGATATGATGTGATAGTAATGTTGCAAGGGATTGGGGACAATGATGATATAATTAGCTAATAGTTATTGTATTGTAAATTGGTAGGAGTGATTAGTAACGGTGGTGGGAAAATGATAAAACCATAAATGTACTAATAGCAGTGGTAGCTTGAACTAAAAAGTGGTTGTTGGTGTTATATTTCATTTTGTTATATGTATTAATTTATTTTGGTATAAATCCTGATAATAGGTATTCTGTGTAAAATTATGATAGTTGAAGATTGCTATAATTTTTAATTTTTAATTTTTAATTTACAAAAAACATTATTGTTATTATATTAAAGCTAGTTATTTCCTTGTTTATTTAGTTTTTTGATGACTGTGTATATGTGACTGGTAGAAATTTCAGTTTGTAATGCTTATTGATTATTTTTATGGTGGTATTAAATATGCTGGAGAGGGGGTATGTTAGCTCTATCTCTGATATTGAGCGCTTTCTAATAAGTACCGCATATATAATATATAAATAATTATATATATATATATGTGAAAAGTGTGTATATATATATATATATATATATATATATATATATATATATATATATATATATATATATATATAATTATTTATATTTATATACACACACTTTTCACATATATATATATATATATATATTCATAATATTCACTCCCTCTAACTCTTCAAATGTCGAATGTATAACTAATCCTAATTTATATTTCCTTCACTATACCTCTTCACACTATATTAATTTTAATTTATAAAACCTATCTATCTATCTATCTATCTATCTATCTATCTATCTATCTATATCTATCTATCTATATATATATATATATATATATATATATATATATATATATATATATATATATATATATATATATATATATATATATATATATATATATATATATATATATATATATATATATATATATATATATATATATATATATATATATATATATATATATATATATATATATATATATATATATATATATATATATATATATATATATATTATCTATATATATATATCTATATCTATATATATATATATCTATATATCTATATATATATATATATATATATATATATATATATATATATATATATATATATATATATCTATATATATATATATATATATATATATATATATATATAAACTTGTTTATAAACTCTAAGATCTCTCTTTCCATTAATCCCTTACATCCTTTTATCTTTTTATATTTTAAAGTTATTTTTAAATCTTTTTTTATTCCTTTTTTTAATTTTAAATTAATATTTCATTCTTCATAAAATCCCAAATTAATCTCATAAGGTTAATATTTGGGGTTAATTTTATAAAAACTTCTTCCATTTAAAAGAAATACTTTCCACCCATCCCTGACTCCTGTCTCATGCCTTTCGCCTGACTGAAACATTGAAATGGATAAATTCTGTAGTAGTTTTTCAACTGTTTTTTTTTTTTTTTTTAGCTTTCACAGTTAAATTTCTCTTTCTGACACAAACTCAGTCCACACCAGGGTTGATAAGACAAATGACCGATATCTTTGTCTACTGAAATAGGCTATTCCCCATGAGGTGATTTGGGATTTTATTGTTTAGAGAAAGAGAGAGAGAGAGAGAGTTATCTTGTTGAAGACATACAGTACAAAGTTAATTTCTTGAGACAATGACTTTACCTGTAAACTACCATACCATATAAAGATATATATATGTATATATATGTAATAAACTTATAAATATATCTTGCATCCTGGGTAAGATGTTAAACTACGTCCAGCAGCAAGGCCTCTGATCACCTCTTAATTGCTGGTGTTCCCAGGTCCACCCTGTTAGGGTCCCAGCTATGAGCAAATAGTTAACTATTACCAGCAATAGTTTTTTGGAAAAATTATTACCAGCAATACAATTTTGAAGGAAAAATATTACCAAAAACAGATTTTTCACAAAACAAAATATTACCAGCAATAAAAATTTTGTTGGTATTAAATAACCCATTGAGGTTGATATGCCATAAAACCAACCAAACCAAACCAAACTATACATTTTTGAAGAAAACAAATATTAGCAGCAATAAAATCTTGTCGGCATTAAATAACACACTGAGTTTGATATGCCGTAAAACAAACCAAACATTTTTGAAGGAAAACAAATATTAGTAGCAATAAACATCTTGTTGATATTAAATAACCCATTGAGGATGGTATGCTGTAAAACAAACCAAACCAAACCAAACCAAACTATACATTTTCGAAGGAAAACATATTTGCAGCAATAAAAATCTTGTCAGCATTAAATACCCCATTGAGGTTGATATATCAAATACCTACACAAAATTTTGTTATTGTATTTTCCAATTTTTATTTTCAAATAAGGATTCCTGTTTATGTTTTCTATGTTTCTTCTTTCACTACTTTTCATTGTCTTGTTCATTATCAAGAACAAAATGCAAAATCTCTTCTCATTTAATAAACAAACTATTGTCTCAAACATGCTGTTCAGAATTACTTTCATATTTTCTGAAAGAATTAATTATTAATTGTCAAAAAATATCATGTATGCTCATCAGCATTTGGTTATGCATAAAAAAATAAATGAGAAACATGTATACTATTTACATTATTTTTTTACTGGTAAAAAATGGTTGCTGAAGACATTAAGTTTATAATACCCAGAAATTCATACATATCATATTCATATCCTCAAGGACACATGGCACAGTGGATAATGGTGTTGGTTAGATCCAGTGACAGGACCCAAGGAGTGTGAGTTCAATACCTGGTTAAAACAGTGGAGAACTGTTTTCATTGTCTTGTTCATTAATTAACCTGGTAATAGTTAACTATTTACCCATAGCTGGGACCCTACAAAGTGGAGAACTTGGAGATAATTAACATCCATTAAACATGGAACTAGACATTCCAACCATCTGAAGAAGTCCGGAGCATTCAATGGCTGAAACATTGTAATAAATATGGCTACAAAGATAATAATAATGAACAATAGTCCGAATAATGTAAAGAAAGTGTACATAATACCTCATCTCAGAAATATAGACAGATACTAAAGGGCCGCAAAGTTGTAATTAAATATGGCAGCAAAAATGAGGACAATAGTCCGAATAATGTAATAGTGTACATAATACATCATCTCAGAAATATAAACAGATATGGAAACATGTATGTTGTGAACATGAATAGAAGAGACAGCTACATTTAACTGTTTTGACATTGAAAGGGTGGGACCGAGATGTCAACCTAGTAACACGTTTAAATTCATGCAGACACAACACATAAAATAAGATACAGTTTCGAGTGTAGTGAGACTACTGTTTTGTAATTATTAAATTGTAAATTTCTTCCAGTTTTATTTGTGTTTACCTGGTCTTCTGTTGCAGGGAAGGCAACATCAGGTTTCTGACAATTGCCAGACAAGTCAAGGTCAAGATAACTGATCAGAACACTCATTTAATGATTGGTGAATGAGAAGTATTGATTTTCAGAGGAAATCAATATATTATGGCACATATTTACTCATATGCATACTTTGATACATACTTAAATACATACATACATATATATATATATATATATATATATGTGTGTGTGTGTGTGTGTGTGTGTGTGTGTGTGTGTATGTATGTATGTATATGTGTGTGTGAACATAAAATTTCAGATAGGGTATATCTGTAAAAGGACAATATGGATAAAGACAAAAGGAAAACTTAACTTAGCCGACGCGTTTTATCCTCTGAAAGTCTTTATCAAGGCAAATGCAAGGATTTTATTTTGTAGCAAATACCTCATTTATAAGATATTAAACTTTGTCTCATCAACTCTCTCTCTCTCTCTCTCTTTCTCTCTCTCTCCCCCTCTCTCTCTCTATATATATATATATATATATATATAAAAGGAAGAGGTTATAGTAGTTCCAACGAGAGAAAAGTGTGTATATTAAAAAGAAGAGAGAAACCGCAAACGTTTTTGGTTGTAATGTGGATTTTTAAAGAGTATATTATGCTTTATTTTTCATAATTTTGCTGCACAAGTTTCCAGTCTCGCGACCATCATCAGGCAAAGGGTGGAGATTTCCATATATTATTAAAAATAATTAATTATTTTCCTTTATGTTTTTTGATGTTAAATATTCTCGATATGAGACATTCTCTTTTTTTTGTGTGTTAGTGACCAAAATGTCTTTCTTGAACTGGCAGTGAAAAGTTCTGTGTGAAGGGTTATAAAACAATTAAGATTGGTCTGAGAAATGATAGAGTAGTTATCAGCATTCTTAACTTTTAATGACCCCTGTGTGTTCTTAGATCTATTTCCATTTTTTTCGTCTTTTTGTCAGCATGAGTGTATGTGTATATCCCTTCTCCATACATACACACTGTCTCACTACGACGAATCAGTGAACACATCTGTACACGCACACACATATACACACACACATACACACACACATAAACACACACACATATAATATAAATTACTTTATTGTTTATGCATTTTTTAATGGATAACCATATTTGAGTAGAGGATCCATTTATTTATTAAACAGTATATTTGTTTATATTAAATAAATAAACTCATCAACTCAAATATGCATAGCCATTAAAAAATAACATTTTATAAACAAATTAAAATATGTCAGATTAATAAATTAAAAATCTGTTTATATATATATATATATATATATATATATATATATATATATATATATTTAATAAAAATTTCAAAGAAAAAGATTATATTTGAATTTTCCAGTTATAAACTTAATTTATTTCAATAGTTGGTTTACACTGTATCTTCAGACTGGTTTAAATGCATCAAACACAAGAAATAAATTGATTTAAAAAAAGGAAAGACAGATAAGAAAGAAAGAAAAGAAAAAATTGTGGTAGCAGGAGGCAATTAGTGAGAGGAAGGGGTAAAAATGATGACAGGTGGGGGGGATGTTTGCTTTGGTTTGTTGTCTTTTACGGCATATCAGAAGATATGCAGATGACACAGTACTGATAGCAGACATGGAAAAGAAATTACAAAACCTCCTTCAGAAGTTAGCAAAGGAGAATGACAAGAAGCGACTAAACATAAAATACAAAGAAGACAATAAACTCACAGTAGGTTGCTATTTCTTTCTGCGGTAGACCAGTTGTCATCCAAACTATAGAACCCGGTCTGTCCTGCTATTTACCCATAACTGGGGGGAGAAGAAGAGGATTCATATTTTTTCCAAGGGTATTAGCACGTAAGTGAATGTAATGGATTCGATTGAATGGAACTCGGCTCTCCGATTCCTAAGCTACGCTTACTAAATCACTAAACAATATTTGTCTCCTTACTATTTCACACACTCAATGTTCTGACATCCATTTATATAAGCTCGTTAGGTCTATTACTCGTTACAGTCTTTGGTTTCTTTTATCTTCAATTTGTCATGTGAGTGTCAAGCCATCTTTTCTCATTAAGTGTCCCAGAAATTTCAAATGTCTCTTTCTAAGCAAAAGTGTCCTTTCATTTTTGAGGGAAAGAGAGGTAAGGCCACCAACCTGACGAACTTGTGTGAATGGATGGCGCTACAAGAAGCTGGAGCCTTAGGAGAGTGAAAAAAACTTTTAAGGGTCGCAACATGTATTCCTCAGCGTGGACACTTTGTTACCGAATGTGACACAATATCTAGGTTTAGAGTGACTTTAACGGCAATACAGTGGAAAAATTGCCTAAGCCCTCTCGGCAGTTACCCTTTTTGGGAACGCCCCAAGCGCCGGACAATAAATTCAGACCCACTTCTGAAGAAGAGTTACTACCTGGTCGAACAGCCTACCTCCCAACTGGAGCCTGGGTTTAACATATTAAAAGAATATGACAGATCCTAGCCATAGGCCGGAATATCATATAATAAGGGCCACAACAGATAGGAAGTTTTGGAGAGCCATGATCACTCATGTCCATGATTGCTCATGTCCATGATCGCTCATGTCCATGATCGCTCATGTCATGTCTTCTTGTCCAATGCGGCACATAGAAGAAGAATGCTATAACAACTGATCTGGCTTATAAGAAAAAAATCCTTCTCTCTGAAATTATTCGTGTTCGTTCAGAGCGTCGGCAATAATGACTCTTCGCAACTTCCTATCCGTGGTAGTTCTTAGCAATGTTAGTTTTTTTTATTCTCCATCTCATTCCCTGTACTTCCATCCAGGTACACACACTTGTAAGATACGTTACTCGATATTACCCTCCGTTTCTCTTGCCTCCAATATGATTTCTCACCATGGAAAAGAAATTACAAAATCCCCTACATAAAGTAGCGACGGAGAGTAAGAAGAAAGGACTAAGCATAAACTACAAGAAGACAGAATGCATAGTCATCAGTGAAATTTCCTAAGCTGTCTTTTATCTTTATTTATCCCAGAAACTTCATCTCTTTTTGATTTTAAGCATCAATCACTGTTCTCCACAACTTCCTTCCCTTCGTTGCCACAATCTTAACAATATAAGATGTGCAGATGACACAGTGATGATAGCAGACATGGAAAGGAAATTCCAAAACCCTCTACAGAATGTAACGAAAGAGAGCGAGAAGAAAGGACTAAGCATAAACTACAAGAAGACAAAATGCATAGTCATCGGTAAAAGGATGAGCCCGAAATGCAATTTGAAGGTTGGGGACACTAAAATCAAGAAGGTGCAGAAGTTTAAATGTCTGGGAAGTGTTTGGACAGTAAGTGTGATGCTGAGATCTGAAGACATATTAGGATGGCCGAGGATGCATTCCAAAAGCTGGGCAGAGTACTGCAAGACAGAAGGATTTCTTTGGTGACAAAGAAAAGAGTACTGAGCTGCTACATGACATCTGTCCTCTTATATGGCAGTGAATGTTGAACAGTCTCCTCAAAGATGAAGAAGAGAATTGAGGCAACAGAGATAAGGTTCTACAGAAGGATGCTAAGGATATCATGGACCGAGCGTGTGAGCAACGATGAGGTCTTGGAGAGGATGCAAACAAGGAGGAAGCTTATACTTAACATCAGGAAAAGGTAGATGAAATTTCTGGGACATATAATGAGAAAGAAGGGCCTCAGAGAATCTGATACTCACAAGTCGATTAGAGGGAAAGAGAGACAAGGGAAAACAACACATGACATACCTGGTGGGCTTAAGTAAGTGGATGACAGAACATGATATAGGGAGAGGTGGTAGAGGGATAAAACTTATTGAGAGCCACAAGGGATAGGGGGAAGTGGATAGCCATGATTGCCTATGTCCTGAAAGGACATAGAACATATAAATAAAAAAAGAGTTTTTAACTGACATTCTAGTATATTAAGAGTGAGTGGAGGTAGTAGGGGGTCTATCCCAAAAATCAAGAGTGAAAGGCCAGTAGGTCAAATCAATAGAAGCAGGGTAAAAGGGAAAGATAGACAAAAAACAAAAACATGACAGAGGCATTAAAAATGTTTTACCCAAGTCAGAACTCCAATTCTTTAAGTAAAATGGAAGTGCTCACTTTAACATCCACAGCTAGTATGACAAAACCAGACCTTAATTTTATTTGTCTTGTGTGCCCACTTCTGGAATATTGTCCAAAATTTAATTCTCGATTTCTACAATTCATGGAATATTTTTCCCTTGAGTCTCTATCAATTGACGACACGTACGTGTGTTGATTATCATCATGTGCTGATCTCAGCTACTACCTCATGTTACATTCTGAACAAATCGAACCATTAGGATCTTGCAAAACAAAATCCTTTCAATTTATCTCAAGTCTTTTCTCCATTTGTTGTTTTGCCACTTCCACTTCTTTTTCTTGTTAATGATAAAGCTACTAAGTAATATATATATTAAATATATATATATATATATATATATATATATATATATATATATATATATATATATATATATATATATATATATATATATAAAAAGATTAACACTGAGGTTAATCCAATAGTGACTATCTGTTTCATGCTTGAATGCAATCTTTATTGCCTAACAACTGCATTCAAGCATGAAACAGACTATCATTTTTTAGTATTGACCTAAGTGTTTGCTTTTTATATTTACATACACTATCTCCGATTTTGAGCACTTTTACCCATAAATATAGCATTAACTTAAAACTATATTTTTATCGTATATATATATATATATATATATATATATATGGTTTTCATAAATCACATTAATTGCTCTAGCTTATCACGTTCTGGCTTGACACGTGAAGAGAGTCTGTATATCTCTGTGCTATTCGTAAACTTATCCAGGGAATATGTAATTTGATGTTGTTAGTATTCTGTGCATGATCCATGGGATGATTTTTTCATGAATGCAGTCTACAATAAAATTTTTTCGATTTTTGCACAAATGGGTTGAAAGCGAAGAAGAAAGAAATTTCATGAAATTCAAAGTCTTTTCACATATGGCCCCTTGATATGATTTTTTAAAAAATCATTTCACTCCAAGCAAGGCAGTAAAGCCACTAAGACTCAAGGGAAAGAATAAGAAAAAAAGAGAAACATTATTAAAGTGCAAGAACAATAAAAGAAGAGGAATCAAAAAGATAATGGTTGACATTGCATTAAAATTTTTGAAGATCAAAGTTGGCTGGAAAGTATGGAGCTGGTAGAGAGTTCCACGAGCGAGAAAAGGGAGGAAAGAAACTGTTATTATAGAACTTATAGTTGCATTTAGCTAATTCAATGGTAAATTGATTTGACATTGTTGCCAAACTAGTACCACACTTAAATTCATAAAGTCTACATATCATTACAATTACCATGAAAGTATTTGTTGTAAAGACAAAAGGAGGCAACTTTATGGAAGTGGGAGAGGGACTTAAGCCAAGATGCCAGGTCAGGACCAATAATATTTCTGATGCTTTGTTGGATTTTATCAAGAATCTCTAAATCCATAGCAGAAGCACTGGACTATATGTGGCAGCAATATCCAAAGCATGGATGAATGATAGACCTATAGATATGTAAGATAGATTCTGGAAAGAAAAGTTGTTTAGCATGTCACAGGGAACCAACTTTCCTAGCAATATTATAATTACCATCACCTATAGACATTCTATAAGACAGTATATAATGATTGATAATGCATTTAAATTTTTGAAGATCAAAGTTGACTTGGAAGCAAGAAGTGAGAAGATACTTCCACAAGTGGGAAATGTAAGAAAAAGAACTGCTAGCATAGTACATAATATGAAATGAACAAAGTCTGACAATTATTTTAAGACATTTTTATGTTTATACATTCTTTTTATAGATACAAATATTTAAGTAAATGCTCTGTTTATAATAAACAGTATTAAACATTTACTGGCCTGAATGTCTGAGAAAATTTCTCGAATATTCAGGCAGGTAAATGTTGTTTAATACTGTTTATTATAAACAGAGCATTTACTTAAATATTTGTATCTATAAAAAGAATGTATAAACATAAAAATGTCTTAAAATAGTACATAATGTTACATCTAGCCAATTCAGCTGTAAGCTGATGAGGACTTGTTGCCAATCTAAAACTGTCTAGGTACCATAGTGCAAAATTCACTAGGCACTTCGATATGGCATAATGGCAAGCAAGATTGTTTCTCTAGATTAGTTACAGCTGAATGATGAGTTCAATTCTCACTGGGTGCCTCATACTTTCAACCTTGCACCAAATCTAAGCTATGCTTAGAAAATTACCAACATAGAGCAAAGTTCATTAGAACAATTACCATGAAAGTCTTTATAGAAAAAGCACAGGAAAGTTACATCATGGTGGTGGGGAAGTAACTGCAGCTGAGATGCCATGTCAGGACCAATGATATTGCAGATTCTTTTTGGATTTTATCAAGAATCATAAAATATATAGAAAGACTAGACCAGATATGGCAGAAATAGTCAAAGCATGTTTTTTTTTGTGCTTGTCTTGTTATGTGATTGTGATGTTAGTTTTAGAATGTTTCAGATTCTGAGTTTTTTTTAAATATATTTTATTATTTTTTAATATTTTGACATCCATGATCTTGTTAATTGTTACTTGTTTTGATTTGTGTTATGTATGTATGCACATAGGTTTGTATATGTACACACACACACACACAGACAGACACATACACACATACACACAGACATATATTTAAATATTGGCCAGTTACTTGTTTCTGGGGACACCCATTTGCCAGGATGACTAGCCAATCCCTGCTGTAGATGCTTGTAAGTGCATAATCTGATCATGATCAACAGTTTGAATAAGATCCATATGCTCAAACCCTTGGTCATGATGCCTTGTGACATTGTACTATCACTAACATCATTGGTTTTTGAACAGTTCCATTGGCCCAATTTCACACACAACTTGTTTGGCTTTTCAGATCCTGCAGGCTGGGATAACCACCTCAGCTGATAACATCATGGAGTCAGCTTTATGAAAAATTGATCAGAATGAGATTCAAACCTGGTCAGAAACATCAATTTTAACTCCACATCCACGGGCACACACACACACACACACACACACACACACACACACACACACACACACACACACACACACACACACACACATATATATATATATTATATGTGCAGTGCTTTGTGGAAAGCACTCAATATCAGTGATAGAGCTGACAAATTCAGTTGCATGGATATTAGTTTGTAAGCCTAGGTTTCAGGCTTTTGCAATCATCAGACAAACTGGTTTAGTTTTTAAAAATGGATCTATCTATGCTTATTTGTGTTTGGTTATGTTTGGTGGTGGGAGGGGGAATTGATATATATATATATATATATTTGCCGAATCAGTTGGGTTTCAATCCCAGCTTGAAGCAATCAGTCTAGCCACACTGGTGAGCTGTGATACAGTGAAACAGTCTGTCTGTGGATGACAATATATATATATAGTGCTGTTCGATAAAAGTGACTCACCTGATTTTTTTACTAAAAATATTTTTTGTCTATTGTCTTTGGGGTTAAAATAATTTTTAATCTTACTAATATAAAGACGCCTTCCCGACCACCTAGGAAAAATGTTTATTCACCCTAAGATATTCTATTGATAATTATAAATTTGGATATAAATGAGATTTAGGGAAAAACTGTGCAAAAAAAGTGACTCAAATATCGCATTCTAATGATTAAAATGGTAAATTTAAAGAGCTTTTGACAAAATATTGAAAACTATTTTACAATACACTCAGAACAATATTCTAGAGAATTCTAGAACAACTTAAATTAAATCTAGAGTATTCCAGAATATTCCAGAAAGCCACATACAGTATAAAAACAGCTTGAAATAGCCACTCAAGTCACTAACCAGATGAAAGGGTACAAACACACATCAGAACTACTTAAGGCATCTATTATTGCCCTCTCAAAAGCAGGAAAGTCTACGAGAGAAATTGCAGAAATTGCTATAACCTCGCAATCACCTGTCTCTCGAGTGCTTAGGGCACATAATGATGCCACTCTTGCACCAAGGAAGGAAACAAGGGGACGAAAGAAAAAGATTGATGATAGAACTGGCAGGGTAATCAAGAGAGAAGTTGCGAAGAATAAGACTATAACTAGCCAAGAAATTGCAGCCAGTCTAAGTGAAGAGCAAGGTGTTAGTCTTGCCTCTTCAAAAGTCCATCGGTGGCTGTTAGAACAAGGCTACAAATCTTGTACACGAAGGTTTAAGCCTCTAATAAGCAAAGCCAACAAAGCCAAGAGACTTGAATGGGCTCACTATTACAAAAATTTCACTGTAGAAGACTGGAAGAATGTTCTTTTCTCCGATGAAACGAATGTTGAGCTAAATTCAAAGGATAAGATGAGTCACTTTTATCGAACAGCACTGTGTATATATATATATATATATACATATATATATATATATATATATATATATATAAAATTGTGTATTTGGGTAGCAATCTCACTTTTATACAAGTTTTATTGAATATCACTGACATGGTACTATATTTAAGGCTTCTGTTTAATTTTTCTTTTGTTCTTATAATTTTCATCTTTACTAAACAAATTTTGTCAAAATTGTCCAAATGTTTTGTATGCTATACTTTTAGCCATCATCAAGGATGATTTTATTTTTACTTTTAACTGAATGTATGAACTGTTTTATGTGTGTATCTAGAGATATAAGAATGTTTTATTTTCCAAACAGGGTCAGCACATTGTGGCTGTGTTCATAGTTGATATTATTATGTGTTGGTTTTTCTTTTGTTTTTTTTTATCAATTTAATAAATAATTATATTGGATATATTACAACATACATAACAAGAAGACTCATGATACATCTCTCCAGAGCTCAAGTATCATTTAAATACACATGTATCAATATACACACCTATCAATTTCTATCCAGAACATTCTTGTTGATAAGACAAATATAATAGTCTTATCCATGTGTAAAAAAAGATAAATAATGAAGCATTTTTAATAAAAAAGTAAAAGCCAACACTCAAAATCAACTATGAACATGGCCACAATCTGCTGACCATGTTTGGTAAATAAAACATTCCTATAACTCTAGATACATAAACAAAATAATCCATACATCCAGTAAAATGTAAAATTAAAATCATCTTTGATAATGGCTAAAAGTATAGCCTAAAGCACTTGGAATACAAAACATTTGGACAATTTCTATATAATTTATGCCCAGAAAAGACAAAAATTATAAGAGCATAAAAATTGAATAAAAAACGTAACTGCAGTACCTTATCAGTTGTATTTAATGAAACATATATATATATATATATATATATATATATATATATATATATATATATATATATATATATATATTTACTCTGTCTGAAGACTACAACTGTGAGCATACAATAAAGCAAGCATGATCTGCCCATTTGCAAAACAAGTTTTTACCCATCCATCTTCACTCGGAACTCTTGTCAAAAAAATTTCATGACTTATCAATGACAATCATAAATGCTAGTCAAGTTGGAAACAATGTCACAAGATGAGGCATCATGCACATTTCCTCAATGCATAAATGGATGCATTAACTTTTTCTCTGAAATGTGTCTGTGTGTATATATATATATATATATATATATATATATGCTATGGTCAGTTTCATGTGTAAACTAAAATCATCAGGCAGAAGTGAGGAGCAAAGAATATATATATATATATATATATATATATATATATATATATATATGTGTGTGTGTGTGTGTGTGTGTGTATTATGATAAATTATATTAAATATTCACTTATCTTGACCCAACTGTGAGTTACACAGATTTACCTCAACTCTTCAGAAGATTTGATTGTAAGTGTTGTTGGAATTCTGTAGAACTCTGAGTGGAGACAAGATAAGTGAATATTTAACTTTATTTATATCATAAGTTGTTATACTATTTTTATGAAGATCTCTTTCTAATTTCCAAATACATTTCACCAGACATGTCTGCTGGATGTGAGCACTAAGAAAGCAAAACCCAAAAGAGGCTTTGAACATCACATCCACAAAACAAATCCCTACAAAAGTCTAAAATACAATACAAAATCATGAACTTGGTTTGCCAAAAAAAAAAAAAAAAAAAAAGGAAAATGATGTGCCTGGAGGCCAGCAACTATTAAACTACAGATATAAAACAGCATGCTTTGCCAATAACAAGCAGTTTGGTTCAACATCTTGATGCTAGTCAGTGGTGCATTATGGGTAGTAAGGCTTATGTTATTATCCTTATGGTTATTGGGTGGACAGTGACAGTTATGTCTCAAGTTATTCTCAAGGCTATTGAGAAGAAATAATTGCGGACTTGAATACTGTTATTTGAAGCTGGTTTATAATGTTGTTTATTAAGTTTTACTCATTATTTATTATTGATTATTTAATTATTTGTTAATTATTACTATATTACATTTATATGTGTTTATGTATCCATTCATAGTTTGTTAGTTTGTTTATTGTTTATTTAATTTGTTTATCTTATTTGTTTAGTTTAAAGTATTGGTGTTGTTTAAATTATGTTATTTTATCTGGGTTGTATATAGCACATATATTTGTATTTTTGCATATATTTATATATAACCCATATATTGAGTTGTATATAACACATATATTTCAGGGCTTGTTCATCTTATTTGCTTAGTTTAAAACACTAGTTTTGTCTAAATTATGTTACATTATTTGAGTTGTATATAGCACATATAATTGTATAATTTTTCATGGTATTTTACAAAATATTCTTTTTTAGTTTTTGATTTTTAAGTAACATAGTAAAAATTTGTTTTCCTGCCTGCATTTTAGATAGGTTTTGATTGTTTATTTAATAATTTTTGTTGTTCTTGGAATATAGTTATAAATATTGTCTCCACTAGACAACTTTTACAGTTTTTTGATTTATTGTTGTAGGCTGATGTTGTTTTCATTATTTTCCATGATATTTTTGGTGTAATTTAGATTTTGTTTTTAATTTCCCATATATGTTTAGAAAGCATTGTGCTGTTTGCATATTTACTGTTTGTAAATGATGTTTTGTGTGTATAATTTCTCTGTTTCCAGGGTCCTTCGGTTACTCCTGAGTGCTATTGGGCTACTAAAATGCAGGTGTTTTTTCTACCAAAAGTGTTCTGCCTTCCTTTCAGAAGGACATGGTTTTGCTGCTTTTTGAATAGCTATGTTGTGTACTATTTTAAATGTTGGTATGATGCTATGTGGGTTGAACCAGTCTACACATGCTTGCAAGAATCAACTAACCTGTTCCAGCTTGTATCAGGCAAAGGGAGTTGAGTAGTTTAATACTGTTGACACAATCAGTTTTTAGATTCTGCTATTGGTTGACAAGCCTGTATCTTTAGGAGAATATCAAGAAAATTGGTTTGACATTTTATGCAGAGTACCTTTGTGTAGTTACAATCAAACTTAAAAGAGCCACCCTGTGCAGATAAAAGGAGAACTACAGTTGTTCCCTTCTTTGAGAAGAACACTAATCAATTTTTCCTCCATCCATTTCTTTTGCTCCTTCAGGTTTTATTCTTTTTTATTTTTACAAATTTCATTATTTTCTAAATTTGTTGGAAGGTAATTTTTATATTTTAATCATGCACTTGTTTTTTCTCGTGAAAGTATTTTTCATTGTTGCTGTTAGGATAAATAAAAAAAAGTAATTGTTTTCACCAACAATTGATCTGTGATGAAACGTCAGTTGAAAGTTTCCTTAAATGTTTGCTTTTTTTTTAGTGTCAGTGCTATTTAAGGTTTTAATAATTAATATATATATATATATATATATATATATATATATATATATATGTGTGTGTGTATATATATATATATATATGTATTGCTGTGCAAAATTAAGTGAACCTCTAAAATAATACTGAAATAATCTGTCTCTTTTTTGAGATAATCAACCAATCTTAATTAAACTATATATTCATTAAGAAAAACATTTATTAAATTAATTATTAACACTTTCAAAAATTCATATCAAGCTGGAATAAGAATATTAATGAAAAATTAAGATGTGCAAAAGTAAATGAACCTTACATGCACACTCTATATTTTTGTTTTATATGAATACCAATGCAAATAATTTTTTGTGCATGTGTTAAAATCAACATGACACATGTTCATTTTTAGGTAAGCAGTGGACACTGTAGTCAGCCTATATAACACATTGTATATGTAAAAGGGTTCTGTTAGAGACTAAATTTTTAAAACTATGCCAAGATCAAAAGAACTCACTGAAGCTTTAAAAAATTGTATAGCTGAAACCTATAATGATGGAGAAGGCTACAAAAAGCTATCAAAACTATTTGGAGTGCACATCTCCATTGTGCGACATAATAAATGAAAGGCCTTTGGCATGACATCTTCACAATCAAGAAATGACTGTCCATGGAAAATAACTGCAAGAGCAATTAGGTATCTAGTTTGGCAAGCCCAGGTAAATCCTGCTGTGACCTGTGTGGTTCTTCAAGGCTCCATGGCCAATGAATATCTAGAAAAATGACACTGCTTACAAAAAACACAAACTCTGCTCAACTATGCCAATCTCATATTAAGCTATAAACGTTCTGGCAAAAGGTTTTATGGTTAGATAAAATCAAGCTAGAGATTTTTGGGAGGAAACCATATGCAGTATGTTGGTTGGGCTCCTAATACAGCTTTTTGAAAAGAATTTAAACATGGTAGCAGCAGAATTGTTGTTTTAAGGGCTTCGTTGTAGCTGGAACAAGCAAAATAGTACACATTGATGGCACAATAAACCCTGCAATATATCAAGCAATTTTGAATGAAAGTGTTTTGTCCTCGTTTCAAAAGTTGGGTGTAGGTCATGGTTGGTATTTCCAACAGGACAATGATCTGAAGCATCAAAGCAAATCCAAAAAATCCAAAATGGGTTTGAAAATAGAAAATTAAAGTCTTTGAATAGCCTAATCAAAGTAATTGTAAATCTGTGGTTCAACTTAAAGAAGGTAATATATGCAAGAAACCCAGGTATTATCAAGCAATTGTAGGAATTTTGTTAAGAAGAATGGTTAAAAATCGGCACTCATTAATGTCAGAAACTTAAAAATTACAGAAAAAAACTGATTGATTTTGTGACCACAAAAGGGGAAGTCACCAAATATTAAATGTAAGGATTCACATACTTTTGCAGATCTTAATTTTTAATTGATATTTCTATTCCAGCTTGATAAAAAATTTTGAAAGTGTTTTCTAATTCATTTAATAAAGGTTTTTCTTAATGAATATATAGTTTAATTAAGATTTGCTGATTATCTAGAAAAAAGAGACAAATCTTTTTAATATTATCTCAAACTTTTTACAGGGTGCATGGTGAAGTCGTAGATACTGGCTTAGAATGAGAAATTGGACTGAGGAGTTTGAATAACAGTTGAGTTTATTACATTCACTTATGTACAAATGAGAAAGGCATGAATCCATATCCCCTACCTATGGGCAGGACAGACTGAACTATTTATCCTTGATAAACCAGTCTACAAGAAGGACTACTTTGAATTCAAAATCTGAAGAGGAGACATTGGAGACCTTGTGGCACACTATGTTGACTATTCCTCTGTATTCAGTTATTCCAGAAAATTGAGATTGGTCCTGCACAAGCCTTCTCCACTATAATAAAATATGTGCTGGTAGTCTGGTTAGCTATTCAGTTCCACGAGCTGAGCTGTCAGATCCTCATAGGCCAAAGACAATGAAAGAGTCCATCATATATATATATATATATATATATATATATATATATATATGATCGAAATAAAAGTATAAAAGTATCTTCAGGCTTCAACGGGAGATTTAATTTAAAATTAAAATAAAAGGAAGTTGTGGGAGGAAAAAAAAAAAATTTGCACAAGGAATGGACTCGTCCCAAATACCTATGGTTCTGCCATATGCGAACACCTATTAAAGAACAGAGATTGTGCAGCCAAATTTAGTGCTGACTGATTCACCGTGTTGTCCCGGTCACACTCTTTATTTCATCTTAAGGTTCTGGAGGCACTTTACATCGGGTCCTGCAAGCCTTCTTTGTGTAAACAACGTGAGTGTTTGTTGGGGCTCGCTGTCATTTGTCTTTAGTTCCTCTGCAGAGAACTTCTGACCTTGTCGGTCTATTTATATTATACAATCTAACTGCGTAACATGAATTAGATATTAAGAACATCGGGCTATACAGGGATGATGGGCTCATGGTAGTGAGGAGCTCCACAAATTTTAAAATAGATAAAATTAGAAAGATAATATATAGTGAATTCAGAAAACTAAACTTAAAAACTACAGTCAATACTAAATTAAACACACACACACACACACACACACACACACACACACATATATATATATATATATATATATTTTAAAATAATTACAAATTACATTCATGAATTAGATTCAAACTGATAAAGATGTTACCGTAACTGTTTTTTACAATATTAAAAATGTACGATTGGTCAGGTAAACAAACTCTTATAATTTAAATTTTTTTTAATATGTTCTCTATAAATGTGTTAATAAATATAGTATTTACCTTATATTAAATCCCTAAACTATTTGTAAAAAATTAAATATTTAAATTGCTAGCAAGCATCATATTAATTTCTTCAGGGTTTTTTAGACATCTAAATTACTATCAAGCATTAAAATCTATTCTTTACATAAATTGCTAAGACCCAGTTACAGCCTCTTTCTCTTTACTTCCCTCTCCCTCTTCTTTCTTTTTCCTTTTTCTTTTCTTCCTTCTCCCCTCCCATTTCAATATATCACTTCCATTAAGTTAACCATCTAAATAGGTCAAGGTTTGGTCACTCCTCCTCCCCCAATACTACGTATGATTGAGAGAGATATGAAATTAATACCTCCCTAAACTCTACCATGTCTCTTTAACTACTCCTTTTACACTCTCTGTTAAATTACAAAAACTTACACTACCCATCAATTTTAATTTCATTTTTCGTTTCATTTCATTTTTGGAAGTGCTATCTGATGATCCGGGGTCCTTTAAAAGGGATCTTTAGAAATAAATTATTATAATGGTACCTTAAAGTTGTCTGTTTTTCTTTGAAATATTAGCTCTGGATTTACATTGAGCTTTCGGGATTTCATCCTCCTTGGGATTACCCATATGAATTACCAAGTTCTTCATAACTATATATATATATATATATATATATATATATATATATATATATATATTGCTGATATCCCCTGATGAGTGGAGGAGTGATTGCTGGATATTTTCATGGCAATTTTTCTAATGAACTGTCCTCCTTAGTACCTTGACTGTATGAATTTAAGCATCCTACCAAATCGGAAACACACACACACACACATATATATATATATATATATATATATATATATATATATATATATATATATATATATATATTTATATATATATATATATATATATATATATACCCTTCAGAAGATTTAATGCTGGTGAGGTGGATGGCATGTCATCCCATAGGATGAAAAACCAAGGCCTGTCAAGGGCCGGATGAGCTTCTTATCAGAGTCCACATCCAACATATATATATATATATATATATATATATATATATATATATATATATATATATATATATGTATAAGGTTAGAATGGGGTCGCAAGCGTTAAATGACAACTTTTCTAGAGATGATATCTCAATAAAAAACACTTGGTTTACTTAGACTCCTATGAGTGACTGTGATGGGGTCAGGAAGTGCCTTGTAAAACCCTGGCTCAAATCATTATGACAGAACACCCACTGGCTTTGTATGAGAGTAATCTTTATCCTACTTCAACAAAACATTGCTATCTATCTATCTATCTATCTATCTATATCTATCTATCTATCTAAAGTATATATATATATATATATATATATATATATATATATATATATATATATATACAAGGAAAAGGTTATAATTTTCCAATGAGAGAAAAAAATGCATATTTTAGAAAAAGAAAGAAACCACAAATGCTTTTGGTATAATGTGGATTTGTTTTAATGTATATATTATATTTTATTCTTCACATTTTTGCATGTTTCCTGTCTTGCAAATTAATAGAATCAATTTTTAAAGGAATAAAGTCTCCTCATATTCTTTTAATTTTTCATTGTTCATTTTCTGTATTTCTAGTGAGCCTTGATCTCATTTTTTCGACTGTTGGCAAAAGTGACTTTCTGTTTTTTAAAATATATATATATATATATATGTAAAATATCACACATTAACTGTTGGTTCTTAATTGTGCTCAATACAATATAACAGAGCTTATAATTATATATTAATAAATATACATTTTTTTTGGGTTGCATGACTCGGAGTTTCATGCACAATGCAATCTTCAGTCGTTGAAATGAGACTAACCGTTACATAATTTTATTCTTGGGTTATCGCAATGGTAACTTAGTCAATAATTTATACTGGGATTGTTTCTTTTTTGCTATTTTGTGAACTGCTACATCATTACAATAACCAGGCATGTTTAACAAAATTTAAATTATGAGTGATCACTCTCAGTTCAGCACCTGAAATTGTGTTGCGCATAAAACTCCTAGTTGTGCTATCAGTGAAAAGAAAAGTGTATATTTATTAATATATATATATATATATATATGGAGAAATATACTCTTAAGGTGTGCTATATCTATGGGATAGAGCATATGTAAATATAAATATAAAAGTGAACATTGAAGTCACCAGGCTGTTTCATGCTGGATGCAATCTTCAGGTGGCCTGACAATTGCGTCCAAAATGAAAACAGTTTGTCGTCTCTGAGTGTTGACTTCAGTGTTCACTTTTATATATATATATATATATATATATATATATATATATGTGTGTGTGTGTGTGTATATTAATAAATATATATATATATATATATATATATATATATATATATATATATATATATAGTGTATATTTATTAATATACACACACACATATATATATATATATATATATATATATATATATAAGTTAAATGAAAAAAATAGACAACCTTAAGGATCCATACATTATATTTTATTTCACCAGTGATGGGATTTTTTTCCTGGTTCCTCAGACACAATTCCAAGCATAAAAGGAAATGGTTTAAAAATTTACATATTATTTTCATACAAGTTTTTGAGGGGTAGTTTTAAGTTGATGTAAGGTGATAGAGAGAGGGGGAGGTATATACATGTGTGTGTGTGTGTGTGCATGTTTGCAGATGCATAAAGGAAAATTTGCTGAAAATGCTTCACATAGTCTGGCACAGTTGGGTATATATATTCTATAAGATTTTTATTATGTCACTAAAACGCCACTCACCAGACCAGATATACAAGGATAAAAACAAGCATATATCCAATATATATATATGTGTGTGTGTGTGTGTGAATGCATATATACTGGTGCACACCAATGTATCATTTTATTTCAGGCAGTATGCATAATTGTATTAATGGATGGACAATCCTTTACATATGCACCCATACACATGGTGCATATAATCGATATGCTTTAATTTATCGATCTACTCTCCTCCAACTGCTGCTCACTTGCCAACAACCTGGCGTTGTCTCTCACTCACACGGAAGCATGCAATGCTCAATGTGTGCACTTTGGCAGACATCAATTCAGATTTGTACACAATCATGAAAACGAAAATACAAAAATGAAAGTTAAAGAAACACAGAGAAGAAAAATAAAAAAAATCAAATAAAAAATTAGAATTTTAAATTTATCCAAACAGAAATAAACAATCGTTTCCTATCAGCTCAATCAATTCATTCATCACAATCGGAATGAACATCTGTTAAACATCCATGCAGATTTCACTTGGGGGTGTGTTACATTTTCCAAATGGAAAATTATTATGAGACGGGGAAATTTCTGTTTAAAAAAAAGCAAAAGTAAAATAAAAAAAAAAAAAACTTGCTCAAGGTCTCCAAACCTGTCCGTCTCCTTCTCCTTCTCCTCTCTATCCTTTTCTCTGTAGAATATGTGTCCTTGACACAAATGCAGGCAAAGAAGTAACTTCATTATCCGCAAAGTGGGAAAAGAGAAGACATTTTGTGGAGATAAAAAAGAAGACAATAGAAAACAAATACTAATTCTTATAAAATCAAAAACATGAGAACAATTTACAATGTGAGAGTTTACTTTGACTAATATCCTTAGATAGATAGATAGATAGATAGATTTTATCACAGCATAGTAACTGTTCAATTTTATAATTGATTTTGTATTTGCTATGTGTATTAGTGATTACATTCAGTTCAGTGTGTGTATAACATAAATAAATATATATATATATATATATATATATATAAGTATTGTATAAATATACCTACATCTATGTATCTTCCCCAAGTAGAGAATACATATATACACATATGTATATATACATTTAGGCAGCATATTTTCACTCAATCATGTTTGGTTAAATAATTTAAATGTATTATGTCTATTTATTGTAGTTTTAACCATTTTAAGTTCATGAATTAATTTCTTGGTAACTGTAGAAATTTGATCAAGAAAAATTCCAAAACTTTCTTTCAAATAATTTTTATTTTTACAATTACTGTCAATCTCATCTGAGACCATCTGTAAGTGTTGCATTTCTATGGATGTATTATGCATTAACACCATAAATTCAAAGTATTTTATCACTGCTATGCAAGGGAGGTAACATGATTTTTAAAAAAGATTTTTAATTTAGTATTTTTTTTTATATAACTCTTTGCTGCTATACTCATAATTGACTTTATTTATTTTGGGCTTGAATTTTCTTATAATTGCAGAATTTTAAGTTTTTACTTATTATCTTGATGAGGCACTGATTTATTTTCAACTAATATTTGTCAAAACTGTGAATTTGGACTTGAGTATTCATTTCAATGTTCTGAGATTGAATTATGGTTGTTCAAGTGAAACGTAAGCATTCTCATCATCGTCATTGCTGCAAAACCAAC
>CAHIKZ030000813.1:3237500-3250000 GCA_903632075.3 Acanthosepion pharaonis
AATATACAGAGTGAAAAAGAAATATACTACTGGGCTATTGACAACTGGGACCAGTATACACTATTGGGTTTTAACATATATAAACTGTCAAATATCCAGAGAAATTTTCATATGCACATAAATATCAAAAACATTTATGTACACATTTAAATATATATATATATATATATATATATACATGCATAGATTTATTTAGAAATATGTCAAAGAACATTTAAACTGCTTACAATTTGTTGATAACATATTACTAATCTTAGAATCATAGGATGAATTGCAAAAGATGCTACGTGACCAAATTAGGAAAATATCAATGTATGTTTTATATTGATACTTTATAATGTTTGGAAAAAGAATTAATATTATAGGATGTGGAACTTAATATCTATCCTCTTTTTTCTAAGAGCCAGATGAGGCCCAAAATGGAGTATATATATTATGCTTTGAAATTCCTTGAGGAATAGTTTCTGTAACAAGCCAGTTTTTTAAGTGAGTAGGTTGTTATTCTACTGCACAACCCCCAACCTGAAGGATCAGGTTTTGAATTCAGAGTTGTCATTCTCCTAGACCAGTTGTCACCCAAGGCTATTGAACTCGGTCTGTCCTGCTATTTATCTATAGCTGGAGGGAGGAGAAATGGATTCATATCTTTCCCAAGGTTAATGGATTCGTAGGGAATTAGAACTCAACTCTATGATTCCTCAATCTGAGCTGCTATCTATTACTCCACTGTGCCTCCTCCAAAATGGAGTACTGTTGCTTTATTTGGCAAGAGCTGCCCAGTCCTCCCTTTCCACTCTTGACAGAGTTCAAAGTCCTTGTTGGAGAAGAACTATTTTCCTCCCTCCACCACTCTGTTGTCAATTCCATGGAATGTGCTCAGTGAATTACATTCCTTGGTTCCACCAGATCTAACCTTCATAGCTAGGACCTGCCATGCCACTTTCATAGTAGCAAATCACCCACATTTCCTCTGTATTCCACTGATGAGTAACAAGTTTCACTTGAACAGCTTCCGACAAACCACTTCTCTGTGGAACCGACTCCCAAGAGGATCTTTCCTTGGTTACTACATTCTCCACATGTTTAGATCTAGAGCTAACCATTATGTTCCCCTATATATAAACTACCTTTTAACATAATCCTCTACCTTGAGTGGACCCAGTGCCTTGTAAATGGTGAACCTTAATGTAAAAAAAAGGAAAATAATTGTCCATAACAATGTAGTAATATAATGATAGTTTTGAAAAGCATTTAACAAAAAATAAGATATAATGTAAAGCCCTTTACCAATATGTTTGAAATATAAATATCTATAACTAGCAGCATGGCCTGGCATTGCCCGTGCTTGATTCAAAAATCATAAATCGCTATCACTTGACTTAAAATATTTTTGCCCTTCCTTGCCTTTAAAGGAGTGCCCTTTGCCGTGCTGATGTTGCTACATGCCTTACTTCTTGCCTATCTCACACTGCAAATTTTTTCTAAGCTCTATACTAAACATTATATCTGTTATGAAAAAAGAACTAAACAAAATGAACACAAAATGATCAGCTTTAAAAAAGAACTCGTAACTGGAAAAACTGAATGAAAAAAGAATGTTAACAACAAATACTTTTTCACACCCAACCCAGTGCTCTGGAATCAGAATCAACATTGAGTTTAAGCAAGCGAATGAGCTAATTGGAGTAAAGTGCCATGCAGATTTAAATTTTTCCTATTTGTGACGAATGCAGCTATTGATTTTTTTTGCATGCTAGCATGCTAGTTGGCTCTCACGCTGGCCAATAGAATCTTCCTGCCTATTCATGGCAGCCAGCTATTGGCTCTCACTCTGGCCAGTAGAAAATGGCCGCAAACTACATGAAATCTGCCGTAGAAGCATGAAAAAATCGATTATGTTCACTATCAATGGGAGTTAGGAAATGCAAAGCCAGTCTTAGCCTTCTTGCTAACTTGGAGCATGTGCATGTAAATTTTGGTGCAAATCCATTGAAAATTGCAGCTGTGCATTCGTTACACACACACACATCCTGCCTTTTATAGATAGAGATTTAGCAAAATGTATTTCAGACAGATGAATCCAAATTTGAACTTTTTGAGAGTAAGAGGAGCCTCTCCTTTTCCCCTTCCCTTCCCATTACACCCAATGTCCTGTCTTTCAATCATCATACGCCTGTTATTTTTTAAAGTGATCATTTTGAAATTAACATCTGATGAGACTGCCAGGTCAAAACTGTGGTTGCATATTTTAATTGACCTCCTGATTTTTAAACTATATATATATATATATATATATATATATATATATATATATATATATATATATATATTTTTTTTTTTTAAAAAAACAGACCACTTTAAGGTTCCATTATAATTATTTATTTCACCAGAGCCCTTTTAAAGGATGCTGGATCATTAGATAGCACTTCCAAAAGATGAAATGAAAAATGAAATGAAAATTTACACTTTTGATGGATAGTGTAAGTTTTTGTAATTTAACAGAGGGGGTAATGAGGAGTGGTTTGTGAGACATGGTTGAGTTTATATATATATATTTTGAGATGGACAAAGTCCGACAATTATTTAAGACATTTTTTATGTTTATATGTTCTTTTTATAGATACAAATATTTAAGTAAATGCTCTTTTATAATAAACAGTATTAACAACATTTACTGGCCTGAATGTCTGAGAAATTTTCCTAGAAAATATTCGTCCTCCAACAGGAATTGTACCTGTATCCTATACCGAACTGTCATATAGCCTAAGTGCTTTTATTGATTGAGCCACAGAGGAGATTTTCGGTTAGCAAGGTCGATTTTACTGTTTTTAAACCACAATTCTCCATGATTTTCTCTCATACATTCATATCTGCTTGATGCGTATTCAAATGTAAACAAATGATGTCACATATTATGAAATGGACAAAGTCCGACAATTATTTCAGGTCGGTAAATGTTGTTTAATACTGTTTATTATAAACAGAGCATTTATTTAAATATTTGTATCTATAAAAAGAACATATAGGCATAAAAGATGTCTTAAATATATATATTTGCTAAACAGAATAGAAAAATCAAGCCATAATATTTAAAAATATTCTTCTCCATTCCATGGATTAATTTCTGTTTCTTACAACTGAAAATACTAATATTGTCGACTAAATTAAATATTTTCAATTTAAAACATTTAATTTATCAGTCAAGAATAAGATATCAGTACAAATTCTCTATTTACAAATTCACTTAACTTAGTAGTATCTTTAAGAATAAAAAAAACTACATCATATATAGGATATACAACCATAACCCAGTCTTGTAAACTCAAGTGTCTAATCAAAGTGTAGCACATGATACAGAAAGAAAAATGTTATTATAGCATAACATTGCTTCTTTTTGATAATACAATAATACTTTTAGGAAACAAACTTCTAAAAAATATCTTTTATTTTAAAAGTTATTAGCATTAAGCAAAATCAAGTAATTATTAATCAAAGAATTTTTAATTTGGTAACACACAATTTAAGATATATTTAATTTCTCAAAATACACATTTGATGTTGCAGTCACATGATATCACAATCATTTATATTAAAAAAATAATATCAAGTTCACATGACATTAAATAGACGAAAAATTAGAAATAACTACAAAAAAGTAATTGCAAAAATTAAAAATAACTAATGCATCTTATTTAAAATCGAGATATAAAGACATCAAAAGATTTTTAAAAATTAGTCTTTATTACTTGACAATGAATGAAATCAGTGAAAATCTTGAAATCTTAAATAAACCAATCTGAACTGTAAACAGTTCTTTTGTACTTGTAATTCTAATATCTAGAAATCATTTTTTCTGTTAGAAAAAATTATTGAAAAAATATAATAGGTACTAGGTATTCTGTTTAACAAATGCATAAATAAAACCAACCAAAATAGGCCGTATATTTTTTTTAAGCATTTCACCCCAAGCAAGGTGGGAAGCCACTGGCATGCTAGGGGTTACAGAGGATTTGGAGCGAGAGCAGATAGGAGTGATAGAGAAAAGAATGAGGAGAAGGCAACTGGAGATGTCAATTGACATTACATTTGAAAAGTTGGAGATTATAGCTATCAGGGAAATAAGAAAAAGGAAGGGAGTTCCACTGGCAAGATGTGTGAGATATGAAGCTCTTGGAGTAGAAGAGACGGCTACATTTAACAGTTTCAACAGTGAAAGGGTGAGAGTGGGATGCCAGCCTTGTAGGACGCTTGAATTCATGAAATCTGGGAACCAGCGAAAGCAGGTCATTGGAGCAATTACCATGAAAGTATTTGTAAAAAAGACAGAGAGAGGCGATGGCACATCTGTGAGAGAGCGACTGCAGATGAGATGCCAGATCAGTGCCAATTACATTGCATATCCATCTCTGGATCTTATCAAGATCTCGAGACAAACAGAAGGGACTCCAAACCATATATGGCAGCAATACTCCATGCAAGGGCAAATGGTTGATTTGTAGATTTGAAGGATCGATTCCAGGGAGAAAAATTTCCTGGTGTGGCACAGAGCCAACTTTCCTTGCAGTGGACAAAGCAATTGACTCAATGTATTTGTTCCATCTCAGATCAGCAGTCAATGTGAGACCGAGCAGCCACAAAGAGGTACCCTTGAGAAGTTGAGTGTCAGACATTCTAATAGGGGGCAGGGAAGGATCTCTGTGGTGATTAATAGAGAGCAGTTTTGTTTTTGCGGCGTTAAAGTTAACCAGCCAATTCCTGCCCCAGTTCACAACCGATTGGAGGTCCTTTTCGAGACAAACAGCCAGGTTGTTTTTTTTTATATATATATATATATATATATATATATATATATATATATATACCCAAGTACAGAGTTGGTACAGATGGAATAAAATTCTGATAACCAAAAACACTATTCTTAAAAGAGTGCTCAAATAGAGCAAATAATATTTATTCAAAATTATGACATATGCATGTTATAATATCACTACAAAAATTGTAATTTTGTTTTAATGATTCTGGTGTCTTATCAAGTGATGGTGTTGATTGCAAAATAAAGTGTTTTAAGAGCTCAAAACCAACGAAACCCCTTCAGTAGGAGGAAACATTGTTACATAACCTATGATGACCAATCAGAATACTAGCATATGGTAATTCAAAAGGACATGACAATATACCCCAAGTACAATCTATTAATGCATTAAAGTTAAGATTAGATTAAATTAAGTTTTAATTTCACATTAAATTTAAAATTACAAATGTCAAATTCTAAATTTAACTGAGCATCAAGTTTAAATTTATTACAAAATTATACAGAAATGAAACTAGGAGAAAAAATATATTTTATTGTTCTTAGCGAAGTGCTAATTTATCAGCTAAGTTCAACACTGATGTAAGAATATCTATGATTGTTGTCTGAATTCAAATATGGAGGGAGATCGGGAAGGGGATTTTTCAAATGACAAGACAAACACATTCACATCCTAATACACAAACAGGTATATATAATCAAATATATAAGCACGCAAATATAAGGACAGATATTCACACAGAAAATAGAAGGAAAAATTCAAAACAGGAAAATAAAAAAAGAATGAAATAAGAATAAAAGGAAGAATAAAAAGTGACAAACATATAAAAAACTACACAAAAAGAAATTATGTCAGACATATATACAAGTAAAAGCACACTCATACCTATATACAGATAATCAAAATTCAAGCACAAATACACTAATTTGTCCTGTCAATTGAAAAATCCCCTTCCTTATCTGCTACCCCTCCCCCACCCATTTCTTCAATAATATAACTAGCCCAGAAAATAGATTTTCTAGGTCACTTCTTGTTATCGTGTTTTTTTTAAAATACTGTCTGGATAAATTTAAACCATTTTGTAAATTTAAACCATTTATAATTTCAGTCTGTTGAACTTGCCTGTTGAAATAAATTATAATTTATAATCAATTTTTCAATGATGTGCAAAGGTTTTCCTTTGATATATGTTTTTTTCCTTTGATATATATATATATATATAATCAAGTTCACCCTAAGCAAGTCAGTAAAGCCAGTAAGACACAAGAGATTACTGGATGTGAATTAAAACACAGAAATATCATTAATAGAGTGAGAACAATAGAAAAGTTATCAGAAAGGCAGTAGATAAGGATTAAGATTGCATTTTAATTTTTAAAGATCAAAGTTTGCTGAAAAGCATGGAGCTAGAAGAGTCTTCAACAAGTGAGAAGTATGAGAAAATAAATTGTTAGCATAGAACTTACAGTTACATCTGGGCAACTGTAAATTGATGAGACCTTGTTGCTAAGCTAGTACTGCATTTAAATTCATAAAATCTAAGTACCAGAGCAAAAAGCTCATCTGAACAATTACTATGAAAGTATTTGTAGAAAAGACAAAGGTAAGCAACTTTACAGCTGTGGGAAAGTGAATAAAGCTGAGATGCCAGCTCAGGACCAATAATATTGCTGATTCTTCTTTAGATTTTATCTCCGTATCTTATGTAGCAACACTATCCAAAGCATGCATAACAGGTAGTCTTATAGATAAGTAAGATAGATTCTGGAGGGGAAAATTGTCTAGCATGACAGTGAACCAACTTTCTTAGCAGCAGACCTAGCAATTGACTCAATTTAGTCTTTCCACTTCATGTCAGTTGAGAATGTTAGCCTGAGAAGGCAGAGTGAATTACTCTCTTGAAGGTTAGCATCAGCCATGCTAATTGAAGGCAGAAAGGGGTCTCTCATTATAATTAACAAGTCATTCTTTGCTCCAGTTAAAAATGGACTGTAGGTCATTTTTGTGATCAGTTGCCAATTTGATCTTATCGAGGCTGCCATTTTCATCTTACTATTGAGACAAGAGTAAATGGTTGTGTCATCAGCATAGATACCAAGTTGAGAGCTGTACAGTGAAACAGGTCTATATGTGGAAAACAATATTAATAAAAAGCTTTTGTCTATTCCATCAAGCACTATTCGATAATTCCAAAACAGTGACCGTCAATGCTATTAATGCACAACTCTTCATTAACAAATCGAACACTGTTAGCTACTGGCATATGTTTACATCCGTAAACACTACGTTAGAATTTCCTTCTCTGGTGTGTGCCAATAGCTTAGGGGTAGAATCTCTGACTGATGGTAAATCAATAGGGATTCTATCCTGGCTTGAAGCAACTGGATGTTTAGCCACACTGATGAACTGTGATACAGCAAAACAGGCCTGTATGTGGATGACCATATTAATATATATATATATATATATATATATATATATATATATATATATATATATATATATATATATATCACTGAAGCCTGAGGAGTGGACTGAACAATTATTAAAAAGTTTGTCTACGAAACTTCAGAGCTGAGATGCTGAATATAACATCTATCAGCTGAGAAATTTTATTTGTATTAATCACACACACACACATATATATAAGTAATAATCTGTTGGCATATAATCCAAGTGAATATAAAATATTAAAACTGATCAACAAAAAGAGCTCAATGTATTTATTATAACAGAGCATATAAATTACATAATAGAAAAATCCAAAATTATCTCATAAAAATAGCTATTTCAACCAAACGTTACTATGTTGGCATTTTTCGATGCAGATAACTTAACCATGTATATATACATACATATATATATATATATATATATACGAGGAAAGTTATTATTATTATAAAAATTATCTTTCACATTTAACATATCTGTGTTATAAATGCAGATAATTTGTTTTTACTTTCCCTTGTATATATATATATATATATATATATATATATATATATATATATATATATATATATATATATATTCTAGGTGTAAAATGAAAAGAAGGATGGAAAAATAAGTGATGTCACTGTTTCTGGTGCATCTACCTTACCTTTTTGGGGTGATGAGAAACATAGTAAATGGAATTTTACTAAACAAAAGATCAAATTACTAATAGCTCCTCTTATAAAAGAAACTGTTTAAACAGTGTATCTTCATTCTGATTGGTATTTATATGTGAAGACAACTCTCATATGAAAAGAGGAAGAAAAACAGAACAACTCCTCATAAAACAGAAGCTTGCTCATCCAGGGTCTATTTATTGTGACCAGAAATCTACCAAAATCAGAGAAGCGCCATGAAAAACTTGTTGTTAAGTTCTTTCTGCTTCTTCTTCTTTGATAGTTGCCTTCTTATTAGTATAGAGAGAGAAGGATAGAAACAGAGGGAGAAAGAAGAAAATGAGATATAGGTTTTTAAGGAAAGCAAGTGCTTTATTTTGATTTTAATTTTTTTTTTAATATTTTACTTTCATATTTTATTTTTATATTTGGGCACACTACATGAACTCCAAAAATTTAAATGTAATTGTCAATTGTTATCTTCTGTTAATATTTTTCTGATATTCTTTTGCACTCAGTAACTCCTTGCATCTTAGTGATTTTATTGCCTTGCTTGGGGGGAAATGATTAAAAAAAAATATAAATTAAAAGAGAAAAGCAAAATTTCTTTTCTACTGGCATAAATTATTGATTACCAATGATTAAAATGGTGACAGGAAAGGAACTCTAAATTTTCTTACCAGCTGAAAGGGTTTTGACACCATTTCTTAGTTAAACTCATATATTCATAATTCTAATTAAATAATTTTTTTTCCCCAGTTTGTGAATGTCAAATATTTCTGTAGAAAATTAATTTACCAACAGCGAGGCAGCAGGAAGACTCACTGACAAATCAATTTCTTTTTATTAATTGATTTGAAAATGAAGTAAAATTAATTTTCTTTAAGCAATCATTGTATACAAAACTGAAATAATTACATGTAATTCTATATAATTGCCTATTTCATAAACAAAATTCATTTTATACCAGTGCATTGCTTGTCAGATAAGACTACGTATGCATCTAGATATATGCATAGATAAGACTACGTATGCATCTAGATATATGCATAGATAAGACTACGTATGCATCTAGATATATGCATATATGACTTGTTTATTTGTATTTGAACATTTTTTTTTAAAGCTATACATTTCATCTGTTTAATTTTCTAGTTTTACAGAAAATAGTAGAAATAAATATTTCCTCATATTTTTCAAAAATATTTTCTTTGGTTAGGCAAACAATCAACTTTGTCTTAGAGGCACTTCTTAACTGGGTCACAGACTTTTTAGCACACTCACATAATGGTAATGGTAATATTAACCGATTACTTGTATTGAAACTGATGTAATGGAATAACCTGTCGCCCCCATGAGTGACTACCTTATAGGTAGTAACCTACTATAAGTATCTGTAAGTCAACAGACGACAGAGACTAGCTGAAATCTTTTTGGCTGGTATGTTGAACTCTCTGCCTTTGAGCAGAGAGGAACCTGGATGAGGCTCTGCCCTTTGGCATAGCCACATCTGAGGAGGTTGACCAACCTGGCCCCTTTTATGTGGGTTCTACGGGCATTTTTTGGCCAAGCCTATGGGCTCAGAGAACCCACGTTAACCCTTGTGAGGCGGTGGCTAAATATTCTAGCCGAAATCTTTTTTGGCTAGCTGGTTGACCTCTGCCTCTGAGCAGAGAGAAACCCAGATGAGGCTATGCAGAAGGGCAGAGTCATTTGGGGAGGTAGACTGACCCTAAACCTATTTATGCAGTTTTGAAGGGAATATTTTTGGCTGAGCCTATGGGCTCGGAGAACCCATGATAAACTCGGCCTTGTGCCACATATGACCATTGTGGGGGTGGAGCTGTTAAATATGACTAGCTGAAATCTTTTCAGCTATACAGTCAAACTCTCTGCCTTCAGACAGAGAGGAATGTGGACAAGGCTCTCCTAAAGGGCAGAGTCTCATTCAGGGAGGTAGACTGACCCGATCCTGTTTATGTGGGTTCTACGGGGATTTTTGGCCGAGCCTACAGGCTCGGAAGACCCACGTTAAACTTGGCCTTGTGCCACATCTACCCTTGTAGTGGGGCTAGTAAATATTGACTAGCTGGTTGAACTCTCTGCCTCTGAGCAGAGAGGAACCTGGATGAGGCTATGCCGAAGGGGAGAGTCTTGTTCAGGGAAATAGACCGACCCAATCCCGTTTATGCGTGATCTACGGGGATTTTTTGGCCGAGCCTATGGTTTCAGGAACCCCACATTAAATTCGGCCTTGTGCCACATGTGACTGCGTGGGGCAGTTGCTAAATACACTAGCTGAAATCTTTTTCAGCTGTGCTGTTTGAACATTCTGCCTCCAAGCAGGGAGGATCACCAGATGGGGCTATGCCGAGAGGCAGAATCTCATCTCGGGAAACAGCCACTCAACCCCATTTTGCATGGATTCTATGGGAATTTTTGGCTGAGCCTATGGGCTCGGATGTCCCACATTAAACCCAGCCTTGTACCACATCTGATTGCATGAGGAGGTTAGTAAATATACTAGCTGGAATCTTTTCCAGCTGTGCTGGTCGAACTCTCTGACTCCAAGCAGAGAGGATCCCCAGATGAGGCTATGTCAAAGGGCAGAGTCTTGTCTAGGGAAACAACTACCCGACCCTGTTTTATACAAGGTCTATGGGGAGGCTGGTAAATATCAACTAGCTGGGATCTGTTGAGTATGACTCAGACTTATGCAAGAACTACTGAACTCACTACTGTTTTGACTTGTGACGACCTTGTGCATAACTGTTACCTTTATTCTTATTGTACTGGTTTTTTACAATAAACCTTTACTTATTTTATCCACCTTGTTTTTTCAAGTATATATTCTTATTAGCACAGAATATAACAGAAAAATTCAGCATTCATTGACTAAATAGTTAGTATTAATGTTGGTGGAGATATATAAAATCTTTCTCTCAAAGCATTCTAAAAAATAAAATAAATAGGAAAAATAGGTTTTAGGTTTCTCAGTTACACTGTTATATCTCTTTCTAGTGTTAACGGGAGTTTCTTTCCTAACCTTTCATATGAAGTACTGTGGAAAGTCAAAATCTTTATTATGCCATTATTTTCTCTTTAGGTTTACATGTGCAATCCATTTTAGTTGTTGCTGCTGTTGAAAGTCTTTAAGTAATATGGCTCCTATTCTTTGGTACAGATCCTTGTGGTTTTGTAGTGCCAGTCCACAAGATTTGAAGATGAAAGGTCCTCTCAAAAATCTACAGGGTTCATTTGCACATTTCTAATCATTGACCTAAGAGAACAGTTGTATGTAGTTTTGGTGGTTTTGATATTTCTGAATGGTTTGGGCACCATGCATGATATTCATATGAAAGTCCTTAGGTTATATGCTGTGTCCCTTCAGGACATTGGCAATTATGACTCTCCACAATCTCTTTCCACAGTTTTGCTATCCATTCATTCAAGCTAACCAGATAGGTTATGTGCTGATTTCCTCTGACCCTCTTACCTTCATTCTGTCTTGTGAGTATAACATTTTCTACACCATCTTTCCTCATTGTATACCCCAGAAATTTCAACTATCTCTTCATAATGTTAAATATAAGTATCCTTTTTGTTGACATTGTCTCTAGAACTTGTGTATTTCAGGTCATTGTCATATTGAAACATCCAGTGACACCCCAAAGACAGCTTTTGTGCACTTTTTTTTTATTTGTCTATATTTCTGAGATGAGGTATTATGTACTCTATTTACAATATTTGGACTATTATCCTCATCTTTGTCGGCATATTTATTAAGTTTCGGCCCTTCAGTATCTGTCTATATTTCTGAGATGAGGTATTATGTACACTATTTACATTATTCGGACTATTGTCCACATCTTTGTCGCCATATTTATGACAACATTTTGGCCATTGTAGGCACCGGCCTTCTTCAGGTGGTTGGGATGTCAAACTTAACCCTTTATTTTGCTCACTGGGGTAGACTGTTCTAGTTCCACATGCCATGTCTAATGGATGTCAGTTATCAGTTATCTCTTGTTAATTCCCCACTCCAAGTTCTCCGCTGCCTTAACCAGGTATTGAATTCACAACTCTTTGGGTTCTGTCACTGGATCTAACCAACACCTTTGGTTGGCAACAAACATGAGGACAATAGTCCATATAATATAGTGTACTTTTTTATATTATTTTTAAGAATAGCCAAACTGCTCTTTATCCATGATACCCTGTACAGTCACTAGTTCTCCTGATCCAGATGTGGCAAAACATCCCCAGAGCAGAATGTGCTTAATTGTAGGGAAGGTATTTTTTGGTTTGTGAGCTGCATTCACTTTCCTCCATACATAATGGAAATTCATGTGGCCAAATAATTCTAGTTTGGTTTCATCTGACCATAAAACAAAATTTCAATATTTACTCTCATGTTTTAGATGGTTTCTAGCATAAGCTAATCTGCATTTTAGGTGTTTAGCCTTAAGCAAAGGAGATTGGGCAACACGCTCAAAGTCCTGCTCAATGAAAGTATCTAGTGACTGTCTTTGATAGATTCAACCCTGATGTCTTTACATCATTGACAATATCCTTTGTG